>JAHPZR010000431.1:85000-101250 GCA_019787425.1 Platygyra sinensis | reverse complement strand
GGTTACAGCCACTAGCATGCACAAGATGCAAAATCTGATTTGTTGTTTAGTCATCTAACAATTGCGCGTTTAAATACAGATTGTCCAATACTACAGTCGAACCTCCACTAACAGCCACCTCTCTTCAATGGCCACTTCTCTTCAACGGCCACCTTTTTACGTCCCAGCGGACATTCCATACATCCACTTTTAATTCAACCTCGCGAAAACGGTGGTGGCTGAGTAAATTGCAACTGAAATAGAGTGGTTTTCACTTGAGTGTCGTAAAACCAAAACCAAAGTAATTACAGCAGCCAATCACAAAGAGCACAGACAATGCTGTGAACCAATCAAAACTCGAAGTAATTACAGGGGTTGACGTAACGTAAAGCGCGGGAAAATGCATGCGAACGCGTCACGATTGGTTTTGGTTTTACTTCTGATTGGATGAAAAAGTGGCGCGAATTTTTTACCACCGTTTTCGTTGATACGCGACTTTCGAAAACAAAACACCCGTGGAAACGTTTCCCAAAATTTCCGTCAATCATACATGTTATCGACAGATTGGATCGAAATCTACCAATCACAGCCCGCTAGCATGACGTAAAGAAGGTCTGAAGGTCACACTAGTGGCTGTGATTGGTGGATTTTGATCCGATCTGTCGATAACACGCAAGACTGACGGAAATTTTGGAAATGTTTCCGCGGGTGTTTTTTTTTTTCAAAGCCGTGTATCAACGAAAACGGTGGTAAGCCAATCGTGCGACGTAGAAAGTGCAAAACCAGTTACTTTTCGACACTCAAATGAAAACCGCTCTAAGCATTTTAAAAAAATAAAATGTTGCAACCGTAAGAAACACGGGTGTTACATTACACTCCGACTTCCCCATAACGGCCAATTCTCTACAATGGGCACTATCCTCTGTCTCCCAGGAACTCGTTGTCAAGAGGTTCGACTTTACAGTTTAGCTTTTCGACAATCATCAGAGCCAGAGAACACCAACAAAGCAGATTTGACAGTAGAGTTCAAATTCTAATACGGTATTTCCTCGAATAAATCGAGGACGAACAGTGTTTTTTGCGGGACCAAAACGAGACTGAAAAAGATAATTAAAATGATTGATTCACAATTTTAAGGGAATAAATTGTTAAAAGGACACCTTTAAATGTATATTCAAATATGTTTACCTGTGCTTTCTTAACTCACCCGAGGAAGCCAGTCAAAGACGTACCAGTCTCAACTATGACAGAATCACCTTGGTGATGTAACGACCCCTCAGTCAGGTGCAACAGCACCCAAAGCTAAAAACGTAAAACCGGAAGGAAAAAGAACGAAATTATTTCACTTCATTATTCACTGTTCTTTCTGTCATTTTGGTCAGAATGGGAAACAAATCTTCAGAGAAATATTCCTGGACATAATCATTAACATTTCCTGTTTGCTTTTGTTTTCTACAGCAACCTACTAAAAGGTACACTTTTCCCATAGAAATGAAAAACTTTACCAGCCGTAGTCCTTTGAAAACTGCTTTGAAAAGGATTAACCTGAACATGTTCTACTGCATCAGATGACTTCAGAGAAAGATGTTCGGTACAGTCAGAGATGAGAAATTCAAGAGAAAAATCACTGCTACAAAATACAATAAAAGAGAAACAATAGATCGCGAGCAACTTTCTAGTCAAGCTTCATATTTAAATTACCCGTGGTTTCTAGCTGTTTAAAATTTGTTTGTTTAGAATTTAACCCTACGTTTCTCTACTTTTCCACCAACCCAGAATTTGTATAAAACACTGTTGTTTTTTGTTGTTCTTTTTTTCCTTTCAGTAGAAACATGAGCAATATATCATTACGTTTCTATTGTATTCACTCGTGGATTCATTAATCTAGTTTTTCGATCTACTAAAAATATTCCGCTACTCAATGTACCTGACATTGCTAATTTTTCTAATTTTTGGAGCTTTCTTGAACTATTCTCTGCAAGTGGGACACCAGCTTGGTCTCTGCGTGAAAATGTCCGTTGCGCTTAGTAAACTGCTGTTACAAATAAATCAGTGCCGAATGGTCTCCGCACCAACTGGGTCACTACGAGAAATGATGCGTACTCTTCTAGCACTAGATAGGTTTCCAAGCAAATGATGATAAAGGAAAGGACAGTATCATTACTTGTTAATCATCTGTCAAAAATGCGATGTTCATTTCGTGAGGTGAAAACGTCTCCAAACAGATGAAAAAAATATATTGCTATGTTAATTTTTTTGAATGTTAACGAGTTAAGAGAAGTAACATTAATTTAACAAGGACTAAAATTAAAATGAGCCTCGTAGTAAGGGAGACTGGTAGTCGAGAGATACAGTAAAAACCCGCGCATAAGAACCTGGATTTTTCAATTTAGCCTAAATAGGTTCTTATATAAATGGTACTTAAAGCAAATTTAGGCTACCAAGGTTCTTAAAATAGGTTCTTATATTTTCATATGAATTTCATCTGAATATGCTATATATATTATAAATATCATCTCATAATACAGTATAAATCATTTATTTGTACCACAGAGCAGTTGGAGATGATCAGAAAGCTTTCTTTGATACTGCAATAGAGTACAATACCTGAAAATACTTGGGGAATTATTTGAATGGCAAACACAATAGACATACAACATGTTACTTATGCTTGAAAGAAAAAAGTCATGTGAAGTTACTTTTAAATAGATGATGATCTTAATTCAGCAGTTTCTACCTATACAATTTTACAGCAACCCCACTGATAAAAACCTAACTTAAAATTTTAGCCTAAATAGGTTCTTATGTGGAGGGGGCTTAAAATGAAAATTTTAGCCTAACAGGTTCTTAAGAGTCCCTGTCCATAAATATCAAAAAAAAACTCGGCAAGGGTCGAAAATTCGATTTCGCTCATATTGTTATGGTAGGTAGGCTAGGGTATGACAAAAACTACTGGATAGTTTTTTTGGCAAAATGTCCTTTTATTTCAAAGAAATATGCAAATTACCAAATTCCGTTGAAATCGTCATTTAACGCACCATTTTATTAAACGAGTTTGAGAGCCTCGCATGCAAAACCACATTATTCTTCCGTCTTTAAAACACTCAAATATTTTTGTGCAATGTTTAAATGTGTACTGGGTTAATTTTAGGGAATGTTGCGGGTTCTTTTGGGTGCAGAGTAATTAAATTTCGAAGACATGTATTTCGTTCACTTAAAAGTAGTTCCTAAAAATAATTGATTTTCACTATGTGCGAAACCTTCAAATGGATTAAGCTTCTGGCGGTTGAATCGCCGAAGGATGGTCTACAGATTCGTGTAAAAATTTCTTTGGGCAAATGATTGTGAGCGACGCAAGAGCTTTTCAAAGTACGTTAAAAATGCAAATATTTGCCATCGGTCATCAAATTTCAATTTACGGGTTAAACATATATTTTAGCATATGCCACATGTCTTGACTTATCTTAAACTAAAATAGACACAGAGATGATAATTTCGAAATGTTCCTACCTTATTTACTATAAAAGGCAGGTTCAATAGCCGATTTTACGTGTTTCCCTCGCCATTCGTTGCTTGTGCAAAGTTTCCTTCTGTTTACACAAGGTATGATGAACATCACCAACTGTCATCGTATTTGAAGGTCGAATACCATGAATCAATCTTTCACCATTTCTCTGCGCATTTGATCACCACTGCATCTAAGTTAACAACGACTAAGTCATTTGTGGATAGTTGCTTGCCTTGCGCTACACCAAAACACTATTACATTTAAGCGATTCTTGCGATTCCTGGAATGCTTGTGCACAGCGGTTCGCTATTCGTTCGTCACGCAATGCGGTCGTTCCATTTTAAGGGTAGGGGTAGGGCGATCTGTATTTTGATACGCAACCACTTGGAGCACACAATCTTGTTGAGTAGGAAGAGAGTAAATAAAGGAAAAGAAAGAATGACTAGTGTACCTTTGTCTCCTGAGTTGTCTCCTGTTGTCGTCTCTTACGCGACCAGCATCCTGCATTGCGTAACGCTGTGTCCCTAAACTCATACCTAGGTCTTTTCGCGCTGTGCCAATTTTTTTTTGGTTACTTTTCTCAACCATTATGAACTCAATCCGAAATTTCACCCGAGTCTCTAAATTTGTTAACTTCCACAAAACCAAACAGTGCAAACACGTAATGAGGTCGTATGATTTTTTATAACTTGGCTGAATTTGCCTTCGAATACTTACGCGACAGTCGAACAATTTTAGCGCCTCTGGCAAAGTCTTTTTTTTCTCAAATTGTTTTTCGCAACATGATCGCACCGTTACCTCGATCTTGCTCGCGGTACAAATCGGTACGAGGTTTTTCTTGCGCGTCCGAAGTCGCATAATCTCCGCACGGAAACAAAATGTCGGAAATTATTGCCTGAAGCGTTTTGTGAGATTCCGCCATAAAAACAAAGCTGAGGAAGGGCAGCTACCGATGAAAGACAAAGGAAATATTGGACTAGACCAGGAAGAACTAGCGCGTGGTAAGACTACTTTGTGAATGAAGTCGTAGTACCTGAACATTTATTTCACACATACACAATCCCAGGTCCAACTCGTTTTTATCATTTTCGAACTTTTTAGTGTGAACAGGCGAAACCAGTTGAAAAATTATACAGTAGTGTGGGCGAAAATAATTGGCTCTGTTTTGTTCCAGATTGACTGCGTTAGTGTGGCCGGGGCCTGACTTACAGCTCTTTCGGGGGTCTTCGTCTCATTATCTGGGCAAGTCTCTCCCTATCGAATTGAAGATGAGGCATGTAGGCCCCAACTGTTTATATTCAAGACAGTATTTGAGTTTGCCTTTCAAAGTGACGCGTTACAACTGCAGCTACCAACTAATTTTTTCATAAGATCTATATAGGGCTTCTTTCGTTTAAAGTTGATTGTTGAGATGTCAAGCTGATGAAAATTGCATATGTCTTGAAGCATCTTCACAGAAAACTTAGTTTAGAGCAAGCTGCGAATTCACGAATGTTATGGGTCGTTATGCGTATCTCGTACGATGATCGGATGCTGAAGTAATATTTCCACTATGACTTCGTTACTCAAATCTTGTGTTCAGCTCTTCGCCGTGTTCAACTTCTTCGTCTTCAGATTCATCAACTTGAAGAACTTTCTTTGAAGCAAGGCGTGAGAAAAAAACTTGCAACTTGCTTAGAAGTTAAATAACTCAAAGCATCAAATCTAGAAGAGCCATATGCGTTTCTGACTTTTCTCATTGACTTGGAAACATGGGAAGGATCTGCTTCCTTTACAGTCTCTTCGCCGATTTTGAATTAAGCATTGTTTTTGGTTTTCAGTCAGTCGGGTTCTTTGAGTACCGGAGGATTTCAACGCCCAGCCCATTGACAACGATGAACGGGAATCAGAGGTGCCTTGGCTGTGCCTGTATCCTCTACAGGCCTATCAATAGAGGCAACACCCTGTTCTAGCTTTGATGCATAGAACATCATTGCGGGCATATGGTCAGTTTGCGAATATTTAACAATTATCCTGCGAACGCGCGGAATATCGTCTGATACTTAGCCGACAATATTCCGCGAGATTGAGCAGGATAATTGTTTTATTATTCAACAAATTGATAACAAAATTGATTTCCAAGCTCGTAACATTTTTAAACCTTTCTGTCGACATTTTTTTCACTTCACTTTTTCTTCCCACGTACGAAGCTACGTATATCGCCGGATATCTGTTACCTACGGATGACAGATATCGAGAGCATCATGACCATATTTGGATAGTGTTACAATTTGTTGAATAATAAGATCAGATATATTTAACAACAAGACGTCTTATAACCGTTTCCGTGGGATGCCGCGTTAGTCTGTATGTGACCCTATTTGCAAAAAACCCGCATAAAAGATAAGTCAAAAATGCATTGAACGTTTTTCAACCCCCGTTGGAAACGCTTTCCAACGCGCTGTTATTATTATTTTGGAATGCGTTGGCATTATGTTTCCTAATGCGTTGGCAACGTTCGACAACGCGTTGAACTCATTGCAAACTTCAGATCGTTTTGATAGGCCCTTTGCAGCTGGGGTCACGTGACCAAATTTTTCCTAGAAAATTTTTATATTATGGGCTATAACTGGAAAGAGCGCATCGAAAATACCAAAATGGCCAAGTTAGAGCCCCCTGGAATGAAAGAGTAAGTTTATACGACAGTTTGAATTTTCGGAAAATTTAGAACTTTTGTACAGGAAATGTTGCTGGAGAGAAAGGTCTTGCTCTCCAGCAACATTTTCCTTACAAATCTTCTAATTCTTTTAAAACTTCAGACTGTCATAAAATCTCATCTTTTAATGATGTGGGCCTCAAATTTGGCCATTTTGATATTCTCGACATGCTTTTTTCCATTTCTGGCATTTGTTAAGCTATAGCCCATAATTTTATGAAAAGTAGGTCACGTGATGGCTGAGCTGCAAAGGGCCTATTGTCACGCAATAAAAAATAATTCGAAAGCCATCCTGTGTAAAACGTTAAGAAAGTTCTATGTTATAGAAGATAAATAAGATAAACCCATTGATGCGTGCATGAAATTGCCTGCGAGCCACCCCTAATTCCCTGGCGCTTTTTTAGAATATTTCAGAGCGAGCGAAAGCAATATCTGGAAACAAGAAATCAATTACATGTAATTTCTTCGCCGCGTGACGAAATATCACGGCGCTGCGAAAGAAAGATGAAAGTTGTAAATTTAAAAAGACGACAAAAACAAGCCAATTATTTCGAGATCAGTCGTATTTCAACTATGTTAAGTTAGTGGCCATCTTGTTCTTTCTGGCAGTTCTGTAGTAGCTGAATAACACTCCAAAAAACATTTGAACGAAGCGAATAATTTTGACTAATAGGTGATGTCACTTTGCTATTAGTAATCAGAAGCTAATTTGCATTTAAAAGAGCTTCAAGGCGCAAAATGTTTCTTGCTGAAGTTTTATCTTGTTGGAGACCGGTTGAAACTAATTGAATAAATAAATGAATAAATAGATAAATCCTTATAAGTAAAGGTTTTTTTAAACAATTTGTAGTAAAAACTAACGTTAAAAGCGGGCGACGTTTGGACCTGACTTCGGTCATTATCAAGCTTAATATAGTGAAGATAACAGTGACGTCACCTATTGTTATTAATATGCCAACCAGAGAACTATTGGCTGGTGAAACAAAGAATTCTTTTGTTTAACGTTTTTAACATTTAAATAACAAAAACAATGTTTGTAAACAAATATCTTCGCTATAGTGAAGATAACAATTGAAGGCCTTCGTGCAAAAAGGGCGTATATCGGTTTTTGGCCGATTTTCATTTTTTTAAGGATCGAGCTAGTTTTTCACAGACAGACTTGTTTTGACATGAAACGCATCATTCCGCAATTGCCTTGGTGAATTTGCGCTTCGTTCTCCAGAAATAACGTATGCAAAAAACTCAGTTTTCCTTTGGAGACCTTTTGTTCAAGGACAAACAAAAGAAACTTTTTGTTTCACTTAGTTTTATTATTCGTATAATTACGCAAATTAGTAACCCCTGCTTCGTGCTGCTTCGTTAGCGCAAGCGATTAAGGCGTCGTACAGAGCGGATCTGGATTTGTTTTGTTGTGACACCGGTTCGATACAAGGTATGGCGCTTTTTTTTCCGTTTATCTAGCTATTTCACAAACCAAAACAATAATAATAATAATAATAATAACTTTATTTAAGTGTCTGATGTATTTAGCACTGTTGTGCTAATTGGGGACACTGTAAATAAATAACCAAACATTGTAAATATAACATAAACTATTAAGAATCCCAACTGGCGGGAGGCAGACCAGTTGGCTATTTACAAGAGCAGCCGAGAAGTTGAACCCGGGGCTACCGAAAACAACATCAGCTAGTGGTTAGAACGGGGTTTGAACCCGCGACCTACGGATTTCAAATCCAGCGCTCTAACCACTCGGCCACTCTGCCTCCTACTACCTTCAAAAGCATCCTTAATTTCCGTGTTAGAACTTTCTGGCCCCAAAACTACAGCTTTGACTCCTTTCCCGTTCAGGCTGGACGCCTGGTATTTCTTCAAGGACATCAAAGGAAAAATAACAAGACAAACTGTGTCAACAACTTTTCTTTCACCATGTCGAAAAACGTCCAACACAAACGGCCCGTAATGGTGAATGTTAAACTCTCTCCAGATCCAGTCAGTGATCGCGACGATTAATGTATTCTTTAACTACCACGTTGATTTACTCCGATATCTTCGAAATCAAGCTTCTTGAACAAAACATCTTCTTTAGGCTTAATTTTGCCTGCACAAGTTTCGCGGGAAAAAAATTAAAACCCAAGTGTTCATGAAAATTTTTTTTTTCTACTAGAAATTGTGCGAGGAACATATATAAACCTATATTTATTTGAATCGTCGATGAGGTGACCTTTTCTTTATATATTTTTTCCTTCACGGTCAGAAAATCTCTAATTACAAAAACACGCCAAACCTACACCTTGCAAATAATCTCTTCAAAACCCTGACTTTGAAGCGTTTTGTTACTCCAGCGTAAATAGCTACCACACATCGGCAGTAGTAAAATCTATTCTTTATCAATCCAGCTTCATCATGTTAAAGTTTCAGCGAAATCGAACAAAACCAGAATTAAATAGAATTTTTCTTGTGACCCTGATTTATCGCATTGCGCAACAAAGAAAGCAATGGTCGCCCATAGCAACCAAAACACACAAACATAACATCATCGGACATTTCGGTAAAAATAATCCACAATAATTGTCCGAGAACTGAAACTTGAATAGGAATATCTTTTTCGAACTTTTCTTAGGTTATTTAGACGAAAACATGACCTCAGTGGGCTAAAAAAACGAACGAAACAAGAAACATACACTGAAACATGATGAGCCGATAATTTATTCATCAGGAGTACCCAAACGACACTTAAACTGGAAATTTCAGATGTGACTTCCCAAGCACGAATGCTGTGCTCCCACGTCAATTACCATTAATAATTAACTTTCCTGGGAAAAAAATATCCGCTCTTCACTCCTAGCAAGGTCGAGTATAATTTATAAAACTCCCAGCCAGCCATGATGAAAATTTTGTATACCGAGCTAGAAAAAAGGCAATTAGCAGAGTAGCCAGCCAGCTTTAAAGGGTAACGTTTGAATGCCAGCCAGGCACTTACAGGCAAGAAAAATTGTTCTGGCCAGCGTATTTACCTGGATTAAAAACAAACGCATTGTTTAGGACCATTATTCAACAGCCTATTGTCTGTTGACTATAATTACTACTAGTAATAGTTATCACTAAAGCTGCCCCCGCTTTCTTATATTTCTGCTCATTGAAACAATAATATTGAATGTTATTGTTCTAGTCAGATACTAAAATAAAAACAATTGTCTTGATATGAACTCTTTTTTATATAAGAATATATTTTGACGTGACATCTTGGCCTCGCTACGAAAAGTGGTGTCCAGAGCACATGCACAATGTGCTGAACGCGATCCTGATCCAGAAACCAAACACTTGTACTTGATAGCCTAATAAATTCTAAATAAAACGAAAATGCCATAAGCTGTAATGTAAGAACAATACAAGAATATTTTCAGCCTAAAATCGGCAGAAAAATAAGAATATTCAGTCTGGGCCGGAAAAATAGCATCCTTAGAAAAGAAAAGAGTGTACGAGCAGACGTATCTCGAAAGCACAACAGAAGTGAAATGTAAACATAAGTATCGCGTTACAGTCGCCATATATGCAAATTAGAGTCAAGCTCTTTGTCCTCGATGAAAACGCCGCAAAACGTTTACATTTGGATCCGCCGGCTGCCGTAAGATTACTCTGTGAAAATAAGCCATCCAAATAAACGAGATGTCAAAGGAATATTTCAAACTTTATTCCTCCAGAGCTAACATTTGAGAGAACCTAAAACATATCTTGCAATATCAAGAGAAAAAAACTGGCAAAAAAACTGAGGTGTCAAACTCTGCAAATTACAAGCGGATAACAGCGGAAGCCACACAGAAATATGACCTCTAACGACTTTACTCTGACGAAATGTCTCCCTGAAAACACAGGATTAGTGCTTAGCGAAATATTCAAAGATCCTCCGATCGTACCATACAAAAGGGGCAAAACTTCCTAAGCGGCTACTACACGTGAATGGGAGTCGCGCAGGCCTGTCACCTTATTGTTATCCTTGGGTAATTCTGACGATCGGAAAGTACTGTACTGATTTAGCTATTTAGTCGCAAATGAACCACACTGGCCTCGAATTTCGATCTAGTATACTTCAGGACTCTCTGAGCTGTTTTTCCCCCAAAATCCATCTTCAGGATCTCTGAAAGCGTTTTCAATTTGTTTTAGATCATAATCTCGGCCATTTCGAAGCGAACTTATTTGATCGCGCTGAAATAGTAATGGAGGCCGGCAAATACAAACGCTTTTCAGGGACGCTTTAACTCGAGATCTAAACCAAGGACAAAGCTCGTGGCAAAGACGCCGATCCCGCAAGTCCTCGCGCCCGTGTCCCTTTGCTGGCTTCCCATGAGCGTTTGCAGGAAAAACGTCGATCCCTTGCGGGCGTGCAAGCGATCAAATCGAGATTTTTTGCGGCTATATACCGGAAATACCTACATTCTCTCTTCTTCTCTCTCTATTACGCGGGGAGTCCTAAGGTGCCTCCTCGGGTTTTTGGCCCTCTGGGGCCAAAAACCCTGCGGGGGCAATTACCACCACGAGCATAATCTGCACGTTGATAAAAAACAATACAAGTTACCATTTATATCGATCGTAAAAGGATCGGACAACGTCGCTCCCAGCACAAGCCAAGAACATTGTTTTCCGATACTTCTGATGGTTTCCAGGTTCAGAATAAGTGTGACAGTTTGACACCTCACATTCTGAGATCTAAAATGATTCACATAAGATCCCTCTGCTCCCTCTTGACATTCAGACCAAACTTGCTTTAACTGAAGAAATGTTTGTTATCGAATTTCTACCATATAGTAGCATGAGGAAAATGAGCAAAAAAAAGTATTAAACTCCTTTGCCAATACATATCGACCTAACTTCTACATTCCTACTCCCCAATAATGATTGCAATTTCAATATTAACAACAACACACTCCATATGTTTACTCCAATTTAGTAATTTACAATTATTTGTTGTAATTGTTCTGAAAAGTTCCCTGAAAATTAAAAAATGTCAGGGAGCTGGTTTAGTATTGCAATCGGTGTGATCAGTAACAGCACGTTTACCTTAAAAGTATTGACGTGTCTTTTCTTTGGATGACTGTCCAGCCTGTCTTCGCTCAGCTTCCCTCTCTGTAATTGGGAGATAAAAGAGTGTAAATCAAATTTGAATTTTTACCAAGAAATTAATAAAAATAAATCTTTATAATACATACCTTAAGTGTTAATGACTGCACTCCTGTCCATTTTGCTGATCCATGCCTTGCCCAAGACTGCAAAGCAATGTCAACACAAATTTCACAAATTTATAACCAGAAAGTTAAAAAACCAAAGTCAATCATATTCTCCTGAAAGTAAATTGCAAGTTTTCGCAGTAAAGACCCATTGTGGAGATGTTAAAGGTCATTCACCGTAAAAGTTTCACACAGTTAAGTGCAAAGTTTCGCAGCAAAGACCCATTGTGGAGATGTTAAAGGTCATTCACCGTAAAAGTTTCACACAGTTAAGTGCAAAGTTTCGCAGCAAAGACCCATTGTAGAGATGTTAAAGGTCATTCACCGTAAAAGTTTCACACAGTTAAGTGCAAAGTTTCGCAGCAAAGACCCATTGTGGAGATGTTAAAGGTCATTCACCGTTAACACACAGCATCCACACAGCGAAGGGTATGTATTATAAAAGATTTAGTTTTTTATTTAATTTCTTGGGTAAAAATTCAAATTTGATTTACACTCTTTTATCGCCCAAATTAACAGAGTGAGGGAAAGCGAGCGAAGAACAGGCTAGGACAGTCATCCAAAGAAAAAGACACGTCAATACTTTTAAGGTAAACGTGCTGTTACTGATCACACCGATTGCAATACTAAACCAGCTCCCTGACATTTTTAATTTTCAGGGAACTTTTCAGAACAATTACAACAAATAATTGTAAATTACTAAATTGGAGTAAACATATGGAGTGTGTGTTGTTAATATTGAAATTGCAATCATTATGGGGAGTAGGAATGTAGAAGTTAGGTCGATATGTATTGGCAAAGAGTTTAATACTTTTTTTTGCTCATTTTCCTCATGCTACTATATGGTAGAAATTCGATAACAAACATTTCTTCAGTTAAAGCAAGTTTGGTCTGAATGTCAAGAGGGAGCAGAGGGATCTTATGTGAATCATTTTAGATCTCAGAATGTGAGGTGTCAAACTGTCACACGTATTCTGAACCTGGAAACCATCAGAAGTATCGGAAAACAATGTTCTGGGCCTGTGCTGGGAGGGACGTTGTCCGATCCTTTTACGATCGATATAAATGGTAACTTGTATTGTTTTTTTCAACGTGCAGATTATGCTCGTGGTGGTAATTGCCCCCGCAGGGTTTTTGGCCCCAGAGGGCCAAAAACCCGAGGAGGCACCTTAGGACTCCCCGCGTAATAGAGAGAGAAGAAGAGAGAATGTAGGTATTTCCGGTATATAGCCGCAAAAAATCTCGATTTGATCGCTTGCACGCCCGCAAGGTATCGACGTTTTTCCTGCAAACGCTCATGGGAAGCCAGCAAAGGGACACGGGCGCGAGGACTTGCGGGATCGGCGTCTTTGCCACGAGCTTTGTCCTTGGTTTAGATCTCGAGTTAAAGCGTCCCTGAAAAGCGTTTGTATTTGCCGGCCTCCATTACTATTTCAGCGCGATCAAATAAGTTCGCTTCGAAATGGCCGAGATTATGATCTAAAACAAATTGAAAACGCTTTCAGAGATCCTGAAGATGGATTTTGGGGGAAAAACAGCTCAGAGAGTCCTGAAGTATACTAGATCGAAATTCGAGGCCAGTGTGGTTCATTTGCGACTAAATAGCTAAATCAGTACAGTACTTTCCGATCGTCAGAATTACCCAAGGATAACAATAAGGTGACAGGCCTGCGCGACTCCCATTCACGTGTAGTAGCCGCTTAGGAAGTTTTGCCCCTTTTGTATGGTACGATCGGAGGATCTTTGAATATTTCGCTAAGCACTAATCCTGTGTTTTCAGGGAGACATTTCGTCAGAGTAAAGCCGTTAGAGGTCATATTTCTGTGTGGCTTCCGCTGTTATCCGCTTGTAATTTGCAGAGTTTGACACCTCTGTTTTTTTGCCAGTTTTTTTCTCTTGATATTGCAAGATATGTTTTAGGTTCTCTCAAATGTTAGCTCTGGAGGAATAAAGTTTGAAATATTCCTTTGGCATCTCGTTTATTTGGATGGCTTATTTTCACAGAGTAATCTTACGGCAGGGATCCAAATGTAAACGTTTTGCGGCGTTTTCATCGAGGACAAAGAGCTTGACTCTAATTTGCATATATGGCGACTGTAACGCGATACTTATGTTTACATTTCACTTCTGTTGTGCTTTCGAGATACGTCTGCTCGTACACTCTTTTCTTTTCTAAGGATGCTATTTTTCCGGCCCAGACTGAATATTCTTATTTTTCTGCCGATTTTAGGCTGAAAATATTCTTGTATTGTTCTTACATTACAGCTTATGGCATTTTCGTTTTATTTAGAATTTATTAGGCTATCAAGTACAAGTGTTTGGTTTCTGGATCTGGATCGCGTTCAGCACATTGTGCATGTGCTCTGGACACCACTTTTCGTAGCGAGGCCAAGATGTCACGTCAAAATATATTCTTATATAAAAAAGAGTTCATATCAAGACAATTGTTTTTATTTTAGTATCTGACTAGAACAATAACGTTCAATATTATTGTTTCAATGAGCAGAAATATAAGAAAGCGGGGGCAGCTTTAGTGATAACTATTACTAGTAGTAATTATAGCAACAGACAATAGGCTGTTGAATAATGGTCCTAAACAATGCGTTTGTTTTTAATCCAGGTAAATACGCTGGCCAGAACAATTTTTCTTGCCTGTAAGTGCCTGGCTGGCATTCAAACGTTACCCTTTAAAGCTGGCTGGCTACTCTGCTAATTGCCTTTTTTCTAGCTCGGTATACAAAATTTCATCATGGCTGGCTGGGAGTTTTATAAATTATACTCGACCTTGCTAGGAGTGAAGAGCGGATATTTTTTCCCAGGAAAGTTAATTATTAATGGTAATTGACGTGGGAGCACAGCATTCGTGCTTGGGAAGTCACATCTGAAATTTCCAGTTTAAGTGTCGTTGGGTACTCCTGATGAATAAATTATCGGCTCTTCGCACCTCGCATTATGTTTCAGTGTATGTTTCTTGTTTCGTTCGTTTTTTTAGCCCACTGAGGTCATGTTTTCGTCTAAATAACCTAAGAAAAGTTCGAAAAAGATATTCCTATTCAAGTTTCAGTTCTCGGACAATTATTGTGGATTATTTTTACCGAAATGTCCGATGATATTATGTTTGTGTGTTTTGGTTGCTATGGGCGACCATCGCCTTCTTTGTTGCGCAATGCGATAAATCAAGGTCACAAGAAAAATTCTATTTAATTCTGGTTTTGTTCGATTTCGCTGAAACTTTAACATGATGAAGCTGGATTGTTAAAGAATAGATTTTACTACTGCCGATGTGTGGTAGCTATTTACGCTGGAGTAACAAAACGCTTCAAAGTCAGGGTTTTGAAGAGATTATTTGCAAGGTGTAGGTTTGGCGTGTTTTTGTAACTAGAGATTTTCTGACCCTGAAGGAAAAAAATATATAAAGAAAAGGTCACCTCATCGACGATTCAAATAAATATAGGTTTATATATGTTCCTCGCACAATTTCTAGTAGAAAAAAAATATTTTTCATGAACACTTGGGTTTTAATTTTTTTCCCGCGAAACTTGTGCAGGCAAAATTAAGCCTAAAGAAGATGTTTTGTTCAAGAAGCTTGATTTCGAAGATATCGGAGTAAATCAACGTAGTAGTTAAAGAATACATTAATCGTCGCGATCACTGACTGGATCTGGAGAGAGTTTAACATTCACCATTACGGGCCGTTTGTGTTGGACGTTTTTCGACATGGTGAAAGAAAGGTTGTTGACACAGTTTGTCTTGTTATTTTTCCTTTGATGTCCTTGAAGAAATACCAGGCGTCCAGCCTGAACGGGAAAGGAGTCAAAGCTGTAGTTTTGGGGCCAGAAAGTTCTAACACGGAAATTAAGGATGCTTTTGAAGGTAGTAGGAGGCAGAGTCAGGGGCACCCAACCAGAAAATTCGATGAAATATCTGTTCGGGAGAGTCTACCCGTTCTAAGACTTTCGGATAATGCATTGCCAAAAAGCTACTGATTTCTTACTAAAACATCACCTAAAAGATTCGCAACCAGAGAAATGCAGGGAAAAACTGTCCCTTAGATTTTCGGAAGGGATATTTTTGAAATTTCTGGCTCTAAAAAAGGTCGCCTAGCATTTTCGGGTAAGAAAAAAGTTCGCAGAGAAGTTCTTCGAAGGTAACGTTCAGCTAGCAAATTCTGAAATGAAGAGTTCATTCCCTAAAATTTTCGGGCACTTCAATCTTTAACTAAGAAATCCGAACAGATCAAATTTTTCTAGCTGATTAAAACAACTCTTTAAACAGTCTTTAAACATTACAAGGAGCCCAGAAATATCCCTCAGAGGCTTTTTTGCTTAATTTGATCGTCGGGTGCCCCTGGCAGAGTGGCCGAGTGGTTAGAGCGCTGGATTTGAAATCCGTAGGTCACGGGTTCAAACCCCGTTCTAACCACTAGCTGATGTTGTTTTCGGTAGCCCCGGGTTCAACTTCTCGGCTGCTCTTGTAAATAGCCAACTGGTCTGCCTCCCGCCAGTTGGGATTCTTAATAGTTTATGTTATATTTACAATGTTTGGTTATTTATTTACAGTGTCCCCAATTAGCACAACAGTGCTAAATACATCAGACACTTAAATAAAGTTATTATTATTATTATTATTATTGTTTTGGTTTGTGAAATAGCTAGATAAACGGAAAAAAAAAGCGCCATACCTTGTATCGAACCGGTGTCACAACAAAACAAATCCAGATCCGCTCTGTACGACGCCTTAATCGCTTGCGCTAACGAAGCAGCACGAAGCAGGGGTTACTAATTTGCGTAATTATACGAATAATAAAACTAAGTGAAACAAAAAGTTTCTTTTGTTTGTCCTTGAA
>JAHPZR010000431.1:52500-75000 GCA_019787425.1 Platygyra sinensis | reverse complement strand
TTCCTACAACCGCCGCGAAAACGTGAAGATCGGAGCGCTTTCAAGTAAGCTTAAGTTTTGACAACAGATCGCAAATTTAAAGCAGCTTTTCTGACTTTAGAAACAAAAAATGGCAAAATACATTATTACTTCGAAGTCGAATTCAAGTTTTGGAACGATTGCTAAAGCACGGGCATTAAAATGACTGCAAAAGCGGTCGGGAAAACTCAAGCTTTTGCTTTAGCCTGAAGAATATGTGGTCATGCAGGAAAGCACGTCTACGAAATTTTGATCATTTTGTTGCTTTTAACCAAGTTTCTTCGCCTCAGCGTGAATGAAAATTTATTGTTATGGAGCATCCTTCCGCATTTCTTTCATTTCGTTCTCTGTATTTCGGAATTTTAGGTTTAAAAGTGAACAGTATCTCGCACGCTGGATTTCTGCATATTTAATTTACGGCGACCACCAGCGCGGTTTGTTTATTAGTCAAAATTATTCGCTTCGTTCAAATGTTTTTTGGAGTGTTATTCAGCTACTACAGAACTGCCAAGAAAAGAACAAGATGGCCACTAACTTAACATAGTTGAAATACGACTGATCTCGAAATAATTGGCTTGTTTTTGTCGTCTTTTTAAATTTACAACTTTCATCTTTCTTTCGCAGCGCCGTGATATTTCGTCACGCGGCGAAGAAATTACATGTAATTGATTTCTTGTTTCCAGATATTGCTTTCGCTCGCTCTGAAATATTCTAAAAAAGCGCCAGGGAATTAGGGGTGGCTCGCAGGCAATTTCATGCACGCATCAATGGGTTTATCTTATTTATCTTCTATAACATAGAACTTTCTTAACGTTTTACACAGGATGGCTTTCGAATTATTTTTTATTGCGTGACAATAGGCCCTTTGCAGCTCAGCCATCACGTGACCTACTTTTCATAAAATTATGGGCTATAGCTTAACAAATGCCAGAAATGGAAAAAAGCATGTCGAGAATATCAAAATGGCCAAATTTGAGGCCCACATCATTAAAAGATGAGATTTTATGACAGTCTGAAGTTTTAAAAGAATTAGAAGATTTGTAAGGAAAATGTTGCTGGAGAGCAAGACCTTTCTCTCCAGCAACATTTCCTGTACAAAAGTTCTAAATTTTCCGAAAATTCAAACTGTCGTATAAACTTACTCTTTCATTCCAGGGGGCTCAAACTTGGCCATTTTGGTATTTCCGATGCGCTCTTTCCAGTTATAGCCCATAATATAAAAATTTTCTAGGAAAAATTTGGTCACGTGACCCCAGCTGCAAAGGGCCTATCAAAACGATCTGAAGTTTGCAATGAGTTCAACGCGTTGTCGAACGTTGCCAACGCATTAGGAAACATAATGCCAACGCATTCCAAAATAATAATAACAGCGCGTTGGAAAGCGTTTCCAACGGGGGTTGAAAAACGTTCAATGCATTTTTGACTTATCTTTTATGCGGGTTTTTTGCAAATAGGGTCACATACAGACTAACGCGGCATCCCACGGAAACGGTTATAAGACGTCTTGTTGTTAAATATATCTGATCTTATTATTCAACAAATTGTAACACTATCCAAATATGGTCATGATGCTCTCGATATCTGTCATCCGTAGGTAACAGATATCCGGCGATATACGTAGCTTCGTACGTGGGAAGAAAAAGTGAAGTGAAAAAAATGTCGACAGAAAGGTTTAAAAATGTTACGAGCTTGGAAATCAATTTTGTTATCAATTTGTTGAATAATAAAACAATTATCCTGCTCAATCTCGCGGAATATTGTCGGCTAAGTATCAGACGATATTCCGCGCGTTCGCAGGATAATTGTTAAATATTCGCAAACTGACCATATGCCCGCAATGATGTTCTATGCATCAAAGCTAGAACAGGGTGTTGCCTCTATTGATAGACCTGTAGAGGATACAGGCACAGCCAAGGCACCTCTGATTCCCGTTCATCGTTGTCAATGGGCTGGGCGTTGAAATCCTCCGGTACTCAAAGAACCCGACTGACTGAAAACCAAAAACAATGCTTAATTCAAAATCGGCAAAGAGACTGTAAAGGAAGCAGATCCTTCCCATGTTTCCAAGTCAATGAGAAAAGTCAGAAACGCATATGGCTCTTCTAGATTTGATGCTTTGAGTTATTTAACTTCTAAGCAAGTTGCAAGTTTTTTTCTCACGCCTTGCTTCAAAGAAAGTTCTTCAAGTTGATGAATCTGAAGACGAAGAAGTTGAACACGGCGAAGAGCTGAACACAAGATTTGAGTAACGAAGTCATAGTGGAAATATTACTTCAGCATCCGATCATCGTACGAGATACGCATAACGACCCATAACATTCGTGAATTCGCAGCTTGCTCTAAACTAAGTTTTCTGTGAAGATGCTTCAAGACATATGCAATTTTCATCAGCTTGACATCTCAACAATCAACTTTAAACGAAAGAAGCCCTATATAGATCTTATGAAAAAATTAGTTGGTAGCTGCAGTTGTAACGCGTCACTTTGAAAGGCAAACTCAAATACTGTCTTGAATATAAACAGTTGGGGCCTACATGCCTCATCTTCAATTCGATAGGGAGAGACTTGCCCAGATAATGAGACGAAGACCCCCGAAAGAGCTGTAAGTCAGGCCCCGGCCACACTAACGCAGTCAATCTGGAACAAAACAGAGCCAATTATTTTCGCCCACACTACTGTATAATTTTTCAACTGGTTTCGCCTGTTCACACTAAAAAGTTCGAAAATGATAAAAACGAGTTGGACCTGGGATTGTGTATGTGTGAAATAAATGTTCAGGTACTACGACTTCATTCACAAAGTAGTCTTACCACGCGCTAGTTCTTCCTGGTCTAGTCCAATATTTCCTTTGTCTTTCATCGGTAGCTGCCCTTCCTCAGCTTTGTTTTTATGGCGGAATCTCACAAAACGCTTCAGGCAATAATTTCCGACATTTTGTTTCCGTGCGGAGATTATGCGACTTCGGACGCGCAAGAAAAACCTCGTACCGATTTGTACCGCGAGCAAGATCGAGGTAACGGTGCGATCATGTTGCGAAAAACAATTTGAGAAAAAAAAGACTTTGCCAGAGGCGCTAAAATTGTTCGACTGTCGCGTAAGTATTCGAAGGCAAATTCAGCCAAGTTATAAAAAATCATACGACCTCATTACGTGTTTGCACTGTTTGGTTTTGTGGAAGTTAACAAATTTAGAGACTCGGGTGAAATTTCGGATTGAGTTCATAATGGTTGAGAAAAGTAACCAAAAAAAAATTGGCACAGCGCGAAAAGACCTAGGTATGAGTTTAGGGACACAGCGTTACGCAATGCAGGATGCTGGTCGCGTAAGAGACGACAACAGGACACAACTCAGGAGACAAAGGTACACTGGTCATTCTTTCTTTTCCTTTATTTACTCTCTTCCTACTCAACAAGATTGTGTGCTCCAAGTGGTTGCGTATCAAAATACAGATCGCCCTACCCCTACCCTTAAAATGGAACGACCGCATTGCGTGACGAACGAATAGCGAACCGCTGTGCACAAGCATTCCAGGAATCGCAAGAATCGCTTAAATGTAATAGTGTTTTGGTGTAGCGCAAGGCAAGCAACTATCCACAAATGACTTAGTCGTTGTTAACTTAGATGCAGTGGTGATCAAATGCGCAGAGAAATGGTGAAAGATTGATTCATGGTATTCGACCTTCAAATACGATGACAGTTGGTGATGTTCATCATACCTTGTGTAAACAGAAGGAAACTTTGCACAAGCAACGAATGGCGAGGGAAACACGTAAAATCGGCTATTGAACCTGCCTTTTATAGTAAATAAGGTAGGAACATTTCGAAATTATCATCTCTGTGTCTATTTTAGTTTAAGATAAGTCAAGACATGTGGCATATGCTAAAATATATGTTTAACCCGTAAATTTAAATTTGATGACCGATGGCAAATATTTGCATTTTTAACGTACTTTGAAAAGCTCTTGCGTCGCTCACAATCATTTGCCCAAAGAAATTTTTACACGAATCTGTAGACCATCCTTCGGCGATTCAACAACCAGAAGCTTAATCCATTTGAAGGTTTCGCACATAGTGAAAATCAATTATTTTTAGGAACTACTTTTAAGTGAACGAAATACATGTCTTCGAAATTTAATTACTCTGCACCCAAAAGAACCCGCAACATTCCCTAAAATTAACCCAGTACACATTTAAACATTGCACAAAAATATTTGAGTGTTTTAAAGACAGAAGAATAATGTGATTTTGCATGCGAGGCTCTCAAACTCGTTTAATAAAATGGTGCGTTAAATGACGATTTCAACGGAATTTGGTAATTTGCATATTTCTTTGAAATAAAAGGACATTTTGCCAAAAAAACTATCCAGTAGTTTTTGTCATACCCTAGCCTACCTACCATAACAATATGAGCGAAATCGAATTTTCGACCCTTGCCGAGTTTTTTTTGATATTTATGGACAGGGACTCTTAAGAACCTGTTAGGCTAAAATTTTCATTTTAAGCCCCCTCCACATAAGAACCTATTTAGGCTAAAATTTTAAGTTAGGTTTTTATCAGTGGGGTTGCTGTAAAATTGTATAGGTAGAAACTGCTGAATTAAGATCATCATCTATTTAAAAGTAACTTCACATGACTTTTTTCTTTCAAGCATAAGTAACATGTTGTATGTCTATTGTGTTTGCCATTCAAATAATTCCCCAAGTATTTTCAGGTATTGTACTCTATTGCAGTATCAAAGAAAGCTTTCTGATCATCTCCAACTTCTCTGTGGTACAAATAAATGATTTATACTGTATTATGAGATGATATTTATAATATATATAGCATATTCAGATGAAATTCATATGAAAATATAAGAACCTATTTTAAGAACCTTGGTAGCCTAAATTTGCTTTAAGTACCATTTATATAAGAACCTATTTAGGCTAAATTGAAAAATCCAGGTTCTTATGCGCGGGTTTTTACTGTATCTCTCGACTACCAGTCTCCCTTACTACGAGGCTCATTTTAATTTTAGTCCTTGTTAAATTAATGTTACTTCTCTTAACTCGTTAACATTCAAAAAAATTAACATAGCAATATATTTTTTTCATCTGTTTGGAGACGTTTTCACCTCACGAAATGAACATCGCATTTTTGACAGATGATTAACAAGTAATGATACTGTCCTTTCCTTTATCATCATTTGCTTGGAAACCTATCTAGTGCTAGAAGAGTACGCATCATTTCTCGTAGTGACCCAGTTGGTGCGGAGACCATTCGGCACTGATTTATTTGTAACAGCAGTTTACTAAGCGCAACGGACATTTTCACGCAGAGACCAAGCTGGTGTCCCACTTGCAGAGAATAGTTCAAGAAAGCTCCAAAAATTAGAAAAATTAGCAATGTCAGGTACATTGAGTAGCGGAATATTTTTAGTAGATCGAAAAACTAGATTAATGAATCCACGAGTGAATACAATAGAAACGTAATGATATATTGCTCATGTTTCTACTGAAAGGAAAAAAAGAACAACAAAAAACAACAGTGTTTTATACAAATTCTGGGTTGGTGGAAAAGTAGAGAAACGTAGGGTTAAATTCTAAACAAACAAATTTTAAACAGCTAGAAACCACGGGTAATTTAAATATGAAGCTTGACTAGAAAGTTGCTCGCGATCTATTGTTTCTCTTTTATTGTATTTTGTAGCAGTGATTTTTCTCTTGAATTTCTCATCTCTGACTGTACCGAACATCTTTCTCTGAAGTCATCTGATGCAGTAGAACATGTTCAGGTTAATCCTTTTCAAAGCAGTTTTCAAAGGACTACGGCTGGTAAAGTTTTTCATTTCTATGGGAAAAGTGTACCTTTTAGTAGGTTGCTGTAGAAAACAAAAGCAAACAGGAAATGTTAATGATTATGTCCAGGAATATTTCTCTGAAGATTTGTTTCCCATTCTGACCAAAATGACAGAAAGAACAGTGAATAATGAAGTGAAATAATTTCGTTCTTTTTCCTTCCGGTTTTACGTTTTTAGCTTTGGGTGCTGTTGCACCTGACTGAGGGGTCGTTACATCACCAAGGTGATTCTGTCATAGTTGAGACTGGTACGTCTTTGACTGGCTTCCTCGGGTGAGTTAAGAAAGCACAGGTAAACATATTTGAATATACATTTAAAGGTGTCCTTTTAACAATTTATTCCCTTAAAATTGTGAATCAATCATTTTAATTATCTTTTTCAGTCTCGTTTTGGTCCCGCAAAAAACACTGTTCGTCCTCGATTTATTCGAGGAAATACCGTATTAGAATTTGAACTCTACTGTCAAATCTGCTTTGTTGGTGTTCTCTGGCTCTGATGATTGTCGAAAAGCTAAACTGTAAAGTCGAACCTCTGACAACGAGTTCCTGGGAGACAGAGGATAGTGCCCATTGTAGAGAATTGGCCGTTATGGGGAAGTCGGAGTGTAATGTAACACCCGTGTTTCTTACGGTTGCAACATTTTATTTTTTTAAAATGCTTAGAGCGGTTTTCATTTGAGTGTCGAAAAGTAACTGGTTTTGCACTTTCTACGTCGCACGATTGGCTTACCACCGTTTTCGTTGATACACGGCTTTGAAAAAAAAAAACACCCGCGGAAACATTTCCAAAATTTCCGTCAGTCTTGCGTGTTATCGACAGATCGGATCAAAATCCACCAATCACAGCCACTAGTGTGACCTTCAGACCTTCTTTACGTCATGCTAGCGGGCTGTGATTGGTAGATTTCGATCCGATCTGTCGATAACATGTATGATTGACGGAAATTTTGGGAAACGTTTCCACGGGTGTTTTGTTTTCGAAAGTCGCGTATCAACGAAAACGGTGGTAAAAAATTCGCGCCACTTTTTCATCCAATCAGAAGTAAAACCAAAACCAATCGTGACGCGTTCGCATGCATTTTCCCGCGCTTTACGTTACGTCAACCCCTGTAATTACTTCGAGTTTTGATTGGTTCACAGCATTGTCTGTGCTCTTTGTGATTGGCTGCTGTAATTACTTTGGTTTTGGTTTTACGACACTCAAGTGAAAACCACTCTATTTCAGTTGCAATTTACTCAGCCACCACCGTTTTCGCGAGGTTGAATTAAAAGTGGATGTATGGAATGTCCGCTGGGACGTAAAAAGGTGGCCGTTGAAGAGAAGTGGCCATTGAAGAGAGGTGGCTGTTAGTGGAGGTTCGACTGTAGTATTGGACAATCTGTATTTAAACGCGCAATTGTTAGATGACTAAACAACAAATCGGATTTTGCATCTTGTGCATGCTAGTGGCTGTAACCTTTCTTATTAACACTTTATTCTACTAACTGGTGCAATTGAATTTTCTAAGCTTTCAATTCATAATGATATGAATAATAAGACAAGTACAATCTTTTACAATCATACTGTGCTAAGAGAGTTTGGGAATTCTTTGGGCACAATGATTAACCAGTCGATCAGTTCTTATCGGCGTTCTTTGTCGTTAGTTAGTAAGTGCGTTCCTCGTTTTAGATAAATAAAATTAATATTCTATGAATACTGCAAGCAGGTTGCATAATTACATATATCCGAATAAAGATCGTATGTGCACAATTTATATAACGTTTAAAATTACTAGAAACGTCTCTAAACATGACAGTCACGTTAAATGATGGGCGGCCGGATAAAACGGTTCTCGGGATGCCAGTGACCCGCCAGTCCCTTGAAAGCGACTGCGTGAAAAACAAATCCAAACATATAACAAAACGTAACTATGATGTCGTTGTCGATACTTCAACAAAATGTTGTTAAGACTGTTCCATCTCTTGTCGAAATCTTTCTTCTAAAGCTTTGTTGAACAACTTAATGATACAATCTGACGATGCTTCATGTATCACAATTAATTCAAAATTTTGTGAGCAATGTTCCTTTTGGTTAGTCCTAAAGCCATGATGTCTCCTAGGGCTAACACCAACCCTCTCCGCTAACATTCCCATGTAAACATCTTCAAGTTTCAAAGGCTTCTTTGGGTCAAATATGTCCACAAATTGATGAACAACGTCTATAGATAGAACATAGGCAGGGCCGAGGCAAAATCGTGGCAGAATTTCCCTTTGATATTCCTCATAAGATAACGCCCACTTTCCAACCCGTTGCGTTTTCGATCGTCGAGCGACATTTCCAAGATACAGCTTAATTTTGGGAGTATCAGGCTTTCTTAAGTAATTTAACAATTTAAAAGTATTGACGAAGACATCGTCGTCCGCCTTTAAGAGAAATTCGAAATCACAATATTTCATTGCCCACTCAAGACCCATTTCGATTTTTAGAGTTAAATTTTGATAAGAATCAGTTTGGAATCCTTGAATGATGTCACCATAAATTGCTGTTTCCGCAGACAAGTATTTCATCTCCGTTGGATGCCGTGGTTGTCCCAAAAGAAACATTGTCCTCCAAGTTCTATTCATGGCATAATCAGTGCCCCATGTCTGACGAATAACGCGCCTAGTTTTAAAATTCAGTGGACTGGAAGGAACCAGGATTAAAAGCAAGTATTTTTGTGTACATCTGGTTTGAGTTTGCAAAAACGTTCGATGTCTGGTTTCTCGCTTTATCTCAGAAATTTGCAGTTTGTTGGCTGTTTCTTTTGCCGTCAAGAGCTTAAATGGTAGATTCTGATACTGCTGCTTGTTGTATGCTGGTGACGTTGGATGGAATTCTTCTTTCTCGTTGACTAAAAGAAATTCATCTTCTGTTTGCAATCGAACCGTCAACCGACTGCGCTCAGAAATCCATAGGTATATTACCAGAGCAATACAAGCATAGCCTACAATCACACTCAGCAAAATCCTGATCTTCTTCATCGACATATGCATCGAATCAAACACGATTATTTTCCTTTCCTTCTCTTCCTGTAAACTTAAGTGGTCGTAAATTAAACCAGATTAGAGAACGACGTCAGGATTAACTTGTTCATGTTTCTTTTCAGTCTCATTTATTTGAAGAAATTATTTAACAACGATCAGAGCAATGCAGGTGGACTGTCAAGTCACAGCTTAGTAAGTTTAAACGAAGACGATTTAGTTTCTTGTTTCCAGTAAAATTTGTGGCCATTCTGTCCTACGTTTTTGTATGTAAAGGGTGCTGCCGTGGAACATATTTTCGGCGAGAAGACTCTCGTTATAATTCTTTGTACTCTTCTATTTTTTACGAACAGTTGGGAATCGTTAGTGTCTTTGTGTACAAGTGTGTGTGTGCTTTTTGCGAGTTTTAATTTTTAGGCCAAAGTCTAGGGAAGTAATACAGATAGCGTGCAGGTGAACAAATCAAATCGACCCACTGATTTGTCAATGAGACAAATAAATGGATATTATACATGATTACTGTAAGCTCATGAGTGAGGTTTTTAATAGAGTCAAACTTCATTATTTGCACAGGTGGACTATGAATGTACAAACTTTGTATGAATTAACCAAGCCATCTTTGATGAAGAAAAATCTGTGAATATGTGTGTATCCTCGCCGGTACTAAATGAAGCCAGTTTGAGCGAGGTTTGATGCATTTGAAGATACCAAAATGAGAGCCCTTTCGTATCGGACTAACAGATGATAGTTTTTCCATACTACTAAGCATTAAAGCCAAAGGATTAGTCAACGACTTCAGCCAATAACATTAATAAATAAAGATTTCATGACCGTGGTCGGTAAATAAGGGATGTTGCATTATGTTAACAAGAAAAATAAGCAATTTTATAACCTATTTCTTGAATATCAGATACTTTATACATGCAAGTCTAAAGGCAAACGAGATGGTCTACTTGTTACTGTTGCAGCCAAAGACTGATATTAAATGTTGAATTTTACATCATTGATTTTGCGTATTGCGTAGAATTAACAACTGTTCACCGAAAGGGAGGTGCGTGAAAAGCATTATTATCATTATTCGACACTGTAGCGAAAACAGCTCTACTCTAAGCAATGATAGAAAACATTGTTACTGAAGAAGAGTATGTTTCGTCTCGTTATACTTGGCGAAGGAAAATAAATAGAGGATAATATATCTGGTCCAAAGTTGTCACCTTTCTTCGTCTTCTTCTGATAACTGTATTAAAGCTATTGTAGATGTATCAAAGACTAATACTTTTGTGTTGCTGTTCAATTTTTAATCATTTCGATCAAGACAAACCTTAACATTAAAGTACTAGCCAAAACGGCATAGCTGTATTACAAGTACAACAGGCCGCAGTGGGTAAGAAAGTGCGTGAATAATTAATTATTAAACAATTTCAGTATGCTTCAAGTTCTATTATATGGAATTTTACCGGTATGATATTCTTAAAAGTAGATAAAAATATTTTAAAATTTTGCGTAAAGGAACACCGTGCTTTCATATTTATTCTGTAGCTCAATTCTTTGTTCGATTTTTTAGTTTATCCTTCCAGGTCTTTTTCGAGTGGTTCAAATATTGTCTTTCTTTCGCTCAAAAATACCATCTTTTGCTGCTTCTTTTGTCGAATATAGTCATGTCCAGTCCTTCTAAAATGGAGTTGACATCTACGTCTCTGGTAACCACATAGTTTCCCCTGCGATCTAAAACGATAAACAAGAACACGAAATAGAAATGAAAAGCTCAATGATAAGCTTAAAGAGATGGCAGGAGGAAGGACTATGATTTGCTTTTTTGCCTCCAAGCTCACTAGTTGTGTGCAAAAAGCCAAGTAAGGCGGACAAATTCGACGCTGTCCTCAGCACGCGGGCCATTATTAGTAGTTCATATACTAGAAAATTATGTGACAAATGATGGCCAAGTTTTGCATCAAGTTTACAGGGAGATCTGATCATGAACAATGGATAGATTTTCAAGGTCAAAACCTAGAACGCATATTTCAGTTCATCGGTGAAACCTAAATTAGCTCTATATAGCTAATTAGCTCTATATAAGTTTCCTGAAGCCACAAAGGGAATGTTATCTGTTGGTTAGGCATGCATAGGGTTGTGATGTCAAACAGAAATCGTCTGGCAAACTTTGGCTAGTCTTGAACAATGAATAAAACAAATTCCAATTTTCTCTGTTTATAACAATTTACTTAAAAATATTTTCGCCTTAGATTTCTAGGTGCATCTCCAGTATGAATGAAGGAGCTTACTCATAACTTAACACTGTGTTGAACAAAAGTTGGGCAAGCTTACTAAAAAAAACTACAACAAAACTCAAATGAATTACGTTGTGCTCGTATATTTTGTGAAACTTGCCTTTGGCATGATTGAAAAAAAAAAAACGTTCAAAAACAAGAAAGTGCGCACGCATGCCTGCTTGAGAACAACTTTATAGAGGAACCAGAACACTTCGTGTTTCTCAACACAGCAACATTAAAACCAACATAATTTGCAACGTCAGCTGATCGACATGGGGATACGCACTTAGCAACCAATAACAGAACAACTGGAGAGCCAAAATCTAAAATTTAAAACTTACTTGCAGAAAATTCCGGCAGTCTTCTGACGTCTGTAGATTATGATAAAATAATATTAAAAGCAATTAGTATTTTGAAATATAGTACGTTGCACACCTAATAGAAAATTACGTGTAGCCCTCTTAGTTTGTTGGTTGGCTCATTAAAACACGTTTTTTTCCAGTTCTTCTCCCACGCGGCGACCATATTGGTTTCTGTTTCAAGGAGTGAACTCTGTTATGTAACGGATACAGGTATGGGTTGCCTCAAAAAGTATGGTTTTAAGCCTTTTTGGACAGTTTGTCTGCTTCTCAGTTTTCCAGGGTATAAACGCCAATCAATATTTAAGAAATTGAAAACATGTACCGTGTTTCTATCGAGTTATACAAACACGAGTGGAAGTTTGGGAGAACGAGAAATGCTGTGGGAACACGAGCCGCAGGCGAGTGTTTCCACAGCTTTTTCGAGTTCTCCCAAACTTTCACGAGTGTTTGTATAACTTGATAGAAACACGGAGTACATGTTTTCTATTTCTTTTAGAAAACACCACGACGAGAAAAAGGAAAACAACTTGTTAAACTTTGATTATCAAGATGTAAATTCTCTTTGCTCGCGCCATCACTACGTCAACAGCGCGCGCTAGTTCTGTGTCTCCATCGAGTTATACAAACACAATTTTTAACCAATCAGCGCGCATGCTTTCTTAGGACTGCTTTCTAAATTTAAATTGTTTTTGTCAACAACCTTATGTAAGAACCATGTGACACTTCCTAGAGAATTGTTTTTTAAAATTGTGCTTTCAGAAATCCATGAATATGATTAAATCTCAAATAAACAGTTCTTCAGAGAAAAGCCAATTCATATTTGACAGAAAGGACAAAAAGTAAAACTAGAGAACAAAAAAATTGATGCGAAGTTCTTATGCGCTCTGTCCAGGTAAACACGGATTATATACACCTGCAATAACGATTATAAGACCAGCTAAATTGTTTACCTGTGCTGCCATTATTGCTGGACAATCTCCTAAGTTCCTTAAGCTCCTTGATATGTTTTCGTCGTAAAGTAAGATACTTTTGCCGAAATCTTGCATAAAACTCTGCGATATCTTCTTTAAGCTGCTCTCTTATTTCATGGCGTGTTATTTGGGGCTTGACTAGCGCCGCAACCTGACCGTCTGAAAATAAAACAGAGTTAAAATACTCGCTATCACTAACATTGATAGCACTGATCAAAAGAACATGATCTGGAGAATTCCGGCAAAAATTCTGTTATAGAACATTAGGTCCCCCTTACACATTGCTGAATGTGCTAAACGATTTTTTTTCAATTCCGAGACATTCCCTGGCAAGCTAGGGAGTCCCTTGGCAACTTATAATAAGCGAAAAAGCTTCAATTTCGTTTTGTGTTTCTGGCGTGTCTAATGGCCGGGGGCCATGGTTCCATGAAATGAACGTTGTTATTCCATAAATGAAAATTTATGACCAGTTTTCTTGTAGAAAATCTCGTTTTACTTTGTTAACGAGAATGATACTTTTGTCTCAGAACCTTTCATTGTTTTCAAAAGTAAACTTAAATCTGGAAATTCCTCTTTTTGTATCTCTTGTACCTTTTTATTTTTTTGTTTTTACTGATAGGTTACAGTGTTTGACGACAACTCCATGGCCGGGAGCTAGGCTGCCCGTAGAACACTGTTCAGAAAAAATGTGTAAATCTTGCTGTGTCATCGCCAGAAATCAAGGACATTTCGAGCCCGCTAACAATTATCAGCGGTATATCGTATTACACTCCAGAACAATAGACTATCAAGAGAATTCAATATGGCGGCGATAAGAATTTTGATTTGCTTTTCGCGCCAAGACTTCTAAGTTTGCATTCAACGCCTGGCATATTTTTATTCGAAAAGGACCTGAGAAGTATTTATTCCCAGCAAGATCATAAACAAAGATGGCCGACGATTCAAAGATCAGCATTGCTCGTGTTTAACCATTTCAGTCATAGTTTTCCAAATGGCGTCCCGTCACTCGTGCAACATGGAAAATAAGGGATATTCTGGCGCGTTGGGAAGTTTTCTGATGAGAGGAAATGGCAATTTTACAGGATTTTTGGACGCTTCGAACTCAGTAGCAGTCAATTCGAGCTAGAGCAGTTGACTTCATTGATGCACTTTCCTGTAATCGGCGAGTGTTTGGGACCGAGAACGACGGATTTTACAGTCTTTCCCATAAAACCGTGAACGCCAGAGAAAATGTCAGGAATGTTTATTGTTTCACGACCAATCAGATGCGAGATGAAACCGCAAAAGATAACCGACAAACCGCAGAATGGATTAATCACGACTTGACACGAAACAGCGAGCTCGCTTTTTCTTCCACGAGGAATCTTTAATTTTACTGTTTTCAAATGCTGAAATTTTTCTTTCTCTATTTCAGCTTTGTTGTCACCAAAGACTAGATATGAACGACATTTTACGGAAAAGCGAAGTTAATCAAGAAGACAGGATCACACACAGCTAGACAGCGCGTCTGAGAGCAAAAATATGAGCCAATCACGAGCGATGCTTCCCGGTGTTTGTTTCATGGTCATGCTAGTTGGCTGTATTTGGTGGTTTTTGATCCGTATTTTTTTGTAGCTGAGAACGTTCACCCATGACGCCGACTTGTACTGTTGTAAATTTTCACAATTTGCACTCACTTTTAGGTCTATTCGGTAGATTGGTTTTTGAACAGACGGAATCAAGTGACTGGTGTTGGTTTGCAGTGAAAAAATAGCTTTTTCAGACAGATCTAAAGGGAATTGAAGATTTCTTGTAGAACAAAAAGCCAGCTCGTTGTTTCGCATCAAGTCCTGATTGATCCCTGCTGCGGTTTGTCGGTTAACTTTTGCGGTTTCATCTCGCATCTGATTGGTCGCGAAACAATAAACATTCCAGAAATTTTCTCTAGCGTTCACGGTTTTATGGGAAAGACTGTAAGGAAATGTATGGCGATTTAGGTCAATGAACAGTGAAAAAAAGAACTGGCTCAGGAAGTAAGTGGTTTTTATTTATTGAGTCACTGTGAGGTTTGATGAATAGCAGAATCAATACTGAATATGTCTCGAGCTAGAGCAGACGGGACCATGAGCTCCTGATTGTTATATTTTAGAAATTTTACAAATTTCCATACAGTTTCTTATATTATTTGGACGCCATTATGGACGTCATGCGCAAGCGCGGCCGCCATCTTGTCCAATATTTCTGGCAATGATAGTGATTAATGCGTTGAGCTAGCCACAATACACACATCTCGAAGGTTCTTAGGTTGTATTCGGCGGAGGAGGACGTGAGGGGGGCAGGGTGTGGAGTGTGGTGTAAGTCTTTGTAGACATCGAGTCGTTTGGCTGCTCTGCTATAACAACTGGCGCATCCTTGCATACGGCAGCTGCACAAGCAGTACGAGCAGCAGTCAAAACTTAGCTGTCCTACCGAAACGACACGATAATAGCCTTTCTCTTCGCAATTAACAAAACTAAAGACAGTGAGTAAGTTGCTGTGGCCTCTGCTTGAAGTTAACCTGAGAATTCCGGGTTTAATTTGACGAGGAAAAACATATTTTGTTCAAAATAACACAACTATTAGCCTACCTGACGACACTCGACGAACTACTAGCGAGGTGCCATTCCGAACGCCGGCGGTCCATTTTTGGCGCCAAATTAACAGCTTGGAGGCACAAAATGTTTCATATTTTTCACTTTTTACAATCTGATATAGTTTTTGAAATTGTAAGTCCCTTTTTGTGCATATGTAATGCCATTTCCAGTGAGAAAAGAGGCTTGATTTCAGTGCCTTTCCTGACTTGTTAACTTGACGTCAGGACAGTAAAGTTTTTCCCGCCTGCTGAACCCTGATTGGTCAATTCAAATTTCCCGCGCACCAGCCGTATGCAAGGATATTTTTAAAATAAAAGTAGAATCCGATTAATCAGTACGGGCACTAAAGGGACGTGCAAAAGTTTCCTTATTTTCTGTTGTCCATATTAGACAGAGACGTTGGGGCGAAAATGTTTTTTTATAAATTTTTTTTGAATTTCATACTGCAGCCAACAAATTGTTTGTGTAAGAAAAGAAAGTAAAAAATGCGGCTCACCGACTTCCTTTCTGGGATATGGCGTGTTTTAAAATTACCTCAAGAAACTCAACGTGGTTTCTAAAATTTTTATCCAAAGATATTAAAGATGAGTCAAAGGAGGTAAAACTTTGCGGTATAAATGGGCAAGTTGCGTCAGTAATTAAAACGTTTCCTGTTAGAACTTAACCCTTAGGGCCGAGTCAAACGCCGTACTTTACATGAGCCGAACTTGATGACAGTTCGGATCGACTCAAATAATTAAAAAAGCGCCTGTTTGAGTCAAACGTCGAACTTAATTCAGTCGAGCACAGTTGCTACACCAAGCAAATGACACTTGAAAAGCGGTCTGGTTGATTAGTGGGTTTTCAAGATAATATCAAAATGAAGCCTTTATATACCTTTGATTATGCGTTTGGTTCGACTCATGTTAAGATTGGCGTTTGACCCAAAGTCGGTCTTCAGTCGTTATGTTATTCACGGCTGACCAGGCTTGAAGTACGCCTCAGCCGCTCCAAATAATGCTGATGTAAGAGCCCACTGCAAAAAGCATTGCAAATAGGACATGTATGTTTGTCCTCTCAATTGCGACATTACATTACATTAAATTACATTACATAAAATTAGCCGAACTAAATTGGGTCAAACGCCGAACTTCACATGAGCCCAACTGGTATATCACGAGAAAGTGTTGTGTAACTATTTAAGACAAGGCCATAGAAATTACAGTAGCCAACACCATCAACACAGCTTAGGATAAGAAGATTGTGTGTAATATCGTCGGTATGAAAAGGCTTTCCAGCACAGTTAAAGAGTCGTATTATCTATTGGTCAAACTGTAACAGCAGGCGGGTGCTGAAACTGTTGCCAGCCACCCCGAGCAAAAGCCAACTCTCAGGATGAATGTCACTGACAAATGTTTATTTTTGTTTTAAGACTAAAGCAATTCAACTGCAACTTTAAGTTGAATTAAAAGAACTTTGCTCACATTTGAAAAATCAAATGTTTCGCACTAACATTTATGTCCATAGTACGGGGTTCCGCTGTTTTCCTTTCAAAAGACAAATCGGTTTGACAAACAAATATTTGTCAGTTCCTAATCGAAACAGTACGATTAATGTAAACACATCTAAGAAGAATTCAGAAAAATTAAGGAATACTAGAAAGTATTCTGCCTGAGGAGAAGACAAAATCACTGCTTCTACCACTGGGATTAAATAGAATATTCGGTATTTCATACCTGGATCAATAGGCTGTGGTGATATCGTCTTTTTATAAAAGCAGAAATGCCATAGGAGACCAGAGAGAGTGAAGACACCGAGAGAACCGCCCAGAATAATCACTGTTCTTACATAAAGATAAGATTCCTCAGTGAGAAGATCAGAAGATGTCTTCACTGCAAAAGGAACGTCATCCGCCTGGATAAATTAAATTAAACGGAAAATGAATGTTAGAATTCTCTATTTTATCTTATTTTTTTCTTTCATGTGGTCATAGTTGTGAAAGAAGATCTGAGCCGGAATAGCTATGATGTCGGCAGACTAATTAAAACTACGAAAAAATTATTTTTTCACACGGCGGAGTTTTAATCCATATTCTCACTTTCGTCCCTCGCAATTCTACGAGTTTGAATAAGAAGACTACATAATTTAAAACTCTCCTATATCCATCTTTAAATAAGGTTACGAAAAAAGATTTCAGGAACTGAAATAAGAGGAAAGTCATGAACAGGGAGCTTAAACCTGTCAGACTAAATTTAATATTACTTCTGTCCACACCTCAATAGTTCCCACGTTTCTCTGTATAATTCTGTGTATGGTACTTGTTTCTGATTTCACATAGCGCCGGAAACAACGTGCTAGTCTCATGACGTCACCGGTCAGTACCACTCCATTAGCAGACTCGTATCTAACGGGAATGATTTCTATTACTCGTAACCAGTCCTTACTGAACATCTTGCTCTCGCTTGCTGTCGAATACGAGTCAAGAAGAGCAGCATGGATTCGGTCGTTTTCCAGGTCTTCAAAAATATCGAACAAGTTCCCGTATGAGTGATCTAAAACAAAACAGGTGTATATCGGTCCCTGAGTTCTTCACTTGCTGACCTGAGAGTTGCTTTTCTCCTTTAGAATTCTCTGACGTCTTCGAATAGAGTTTTAGATGAGCCAAAGTCAAATGAATTTAGGATAAAAAACCTTAAAACATTCATTATCAGCAATAACTAATTCTGTTAAGCGTACAAATATGGTTTGTTAATACGTAATTTACTTTAATAACGTAAAGTTTTTGTCATATTGTATTTCTTGGGAGGAAAACTAAGTTTACAAGCCTCGTGGTTTTTGTTAGGTGTCCTTTGCATTCTAATCATTGTCATTCTTTGTATCTTTTTTTATGGCAAATAAAATAAAAATAAAAAATACCACAAGAGAAGTACTTGGTATGTATTTGTAAGTTATTTGATTTAGAATGGAGTATCTTTTAAAGCGACATGTTTTATATGAACATGCACTGAAACATTTTTCAAATGAGTGGATTTGCAGCAAGCCTCACTTTCAAGCCGAGTTAAAAATGCGAATGCTTAGTAAGCGTGAAAAAGCTTCAAACGAGATAATAGTTCGCTCCAGTATGATTAATTCCAGCTTAGTTCCAGCTAAAGTAAATATTTCTGATTTTGATGGAGATCGTATCTCTTACTAACTGTTGGACGCAGACCGGATGCGCCATCTGGACTTAGAGAACTTAGGAGGATCGACCAGTAGCTTGTAATCACAAAGTACTTATTTAAACTTTTAATTATTCATTAAGACAGTTTTAGAAGAGATTGAAACTGTTAATGTAAGATCAGTCAATGAATAAGTGTTCATTAGTGTTCATGATTAAAACAATTCTCTGACTTCACCAACCTGGATTAAGTATAGCATTGCGTCTGAGTCCCAGTTTGTATTCAGTGGAGTTATCAATAGCTGCCAACTGAAAAGCAGGAATTAATCATTAACTCTGTTGAAAAATCAACTTTAAGACAAAGTGAACCATTAAATTGTAAAGCGACCAGACAAGATATATCACCTTTGGTTATTCGACACAATCAGCGTACGTTGGGTACGATAAAAAACATTCAATTTGTTTAGTTTCTGTACAACAACATGATTTGTTCTACTAACTGGTCGCGTTGTTAAAACAAAGAAGATCAACAAAATGTTATGCGCAACTGCATTGACGTGACAATTTTCTCAGGCTTCGCCCAATGTTAGCAGCTGATGGCAGTCTTGAATTCCCCATTGTATTTGTTTGTATTCATCACCTTTGTTCCGTAGATCATCCTCTCTGGCTTGAACACCATACTCATGAGGGAAGCTGTTATACTGCTCGTGATAACAGCTATTGTGGCGATACCGGTCCACGTCCACAGAAAAGCAAACATCCTGGCTGGAATGGACTTAGGAATTCGATCACCGTACCTAAAGGAAAACAGGTAAAGGCAATGGTGCTCGTACACTTCTTAGCATCCAATTACACAACAACAACAACAGCAGCAGCAGCAACAACAACAACAACAACAATGGCAACAACAACAACGACAACAACGGCAACAACAACAACAACAACAACAACGGCAACAGCAACAACAACGACAATAACAACAACAACAACAACAACGGCAACAACAACAACGACAACGGCAAAAACAACAACAACGACAACGACAACAACGGCAACAACAACAACAACAATGGCAACAACAACAACGGCAACAACAACAACAATGACAACGGCAACAACAACAACAACGACAACAACGGCAACAACAACAACGGCGACAACGACAACAACAACAACAACGACAATAACAACAACAACAACGAGAACAACAACAACAATAACGGCAACGACAATAACAACAATAACAACGGCAACAACAACAATGACAACAACAACAACGGCAACAACAAGAACAACGGCAACAAGAAAAGCAACGGCAACAACAACAACAACAATGGCAACAACAACAACGGCAACAACAACAATGACAACGGCAACAACAACAACAACGACAACAACGGCAACAACAACAACGGCGACAACGACAACAACAACAACAACGACAATAACAACAACAACAACGAGAACAACAACAACAATAACGGCAACGACAATAACAACAATAACAACGGCAACAACAACAATGACAACAACAACAACGGCAACAACAAGAACAACGGGAACCTGAAAAGCAACAGCAACAACAACAACAACAGTAACAACAACGGCAACAACAACAAGGACAACAACAATGAAGATCACCTTTTCATTTGTGAACATCTTTAAATAGGATGACTTATTATTTTCACTTTTATTGTGATATTAGAATATTAAGTAGAAGCAGTTTTGATCTTAAATCATCTTAAACTCTAATGACGAAATTAGTTAAATTTTTGTTTTATTGGAACTTCTATATTGTTTATTTTTTAATTCGTATGACGATATTATAATTTTAAGTAGTACCGGTTTTAATTTTTAATTACAAATATTGTAATGAGCCATTGACATCTGGGAATGAGTGCTATATGAATTTATTTAACGTGTATTATCATATTATTATTAAATTCAAAATGACGGTAACAACCAGAAAAACTTCAAAAGCCTACCCAACCGTTGTCATGGTAACAAACGACCACCAGAATCCCTCGAGTGATCCCAAAAAGAAAGATTTAGGAAAATCAACGTGATTCCAATTCATATCCTGTAGAGAAAATACGGAGCGTGATGGTGATTAAGGCTAATTCCAGTTTTCTGTTCAGTATTTTTTTCAGAATTTATTCTAGTGTATTTAAATATCAAATGAACTGGTTTATCATGGCAGTACAAAACAATTGCCATGCGTAAAATTACCTGAATTCAAATCAAGGAAACCGTAAATCGTCCTTTACTATGGTTGAAGAACGCCAGGGCGAGAACAATAACAGAGGCTGGACAAGATTCAAACAGATTGCTGACCATGATGAGAAATGATGTAGGTCAGGTTTTCAATTTGTCTTTGGTAACCATTCAAGAACTATCTCCTTTAAACACCCGAGGACAATTTTGCAAAATGTTGTAAACTTAGATGTTGTGCAACATAACGAAAAAAAGCTGAATGTTGCTCGATGGTTAAGAATCAACATTCGATAAAATGTTCATAGTTATTTCTTTAGATTTGGATGAGACGTAACTGGTTTTAAGCTGTTAACGCTAAGATTTAAGGATTAGTTCGAGATTTCTAACGTTAAAAGAGATATCTTATTCAGTGTTTCAATCTTGGAGGAACGTTTCGATCGTTAATTTTCAAGCCAGTGTATTTGAGCTTCTTAGGCGATATATCATTCTTATGAATACCGCTAGCAAAGCCACTTCTCGGAGGTCAAGAGCAAGTGCGAAATTCCCGGGTTTTTTCAACTCAGAAAAATAAAAATGGAAATTCATGGTATTTATGAAAATGATTTGGAATGAAATCTGGATGGAAAGATTTGTAGTGTGTGTGTGAAGGGGGTGAAATGAAAGCATCTGATTAAGCCAGTCCTAATTAGTGGAAACTTACCAGAGCCCACACGAGAATTCCAGCCGAGTAAGTCATGATACAAGCGATGACGACAGCAGGCCAACAGCTTAGAATCGCTAGTAGGACTTCCTTGTGGATATCTCTGCATGGAATGAATCAAGGCAGGTCTTACAGTTTGAAAGAGCTCGTTCAAGGGAATACCCTAATTTATAAAGTTAATAGAGGTAAGTTAAATGCCATGGCTAGTTTGTGAGGCTGATGTTTTGAGAGTTAGACTAATTAACGCGCTTAACGTCAGCTTCACTAACTTGCCATCTCATCTTTACCCACTTCACGTCGACAAAGAGCTAATTGTTTCACATGCCAGCTTCTGCAGCCCAATAATTTCTTTAAAAGATAATCACCCTCGTCCATTCGTGGGAATTCTAGTTGTCGCTGCTTTAATCAAGAATAGCTGCCCCGGCAAACGCTATGCACCTAAAATTTTTCATTGACAATGCGTTTCCTGTAGTGGATAGTACTAAACCTTTTTTTTTAAATTGTAAAACATTGATATCGTATTCAGTGTATCACTTTGTGTAGTTCTCTCACCTCTTTTCAGCTACGATAAAAGCCACACCAGGAGTCTCCATGATAGGTACGTACTCTGCTATGCCGTCAGGACTGTAGTACTTTTCCTGAGGCATTACACCAGCAATTCCAAACGAAATCATAGTTTTGATGCTGATGGCATCCTTGACCTCAATCACACCATCTTTCTCGGCTTCTAAGCCATTCGCATCAGTTGTGAAGTCAATCGTGGTGCTGCCGAACTCATCACACTCCTGGCAGCAGTGAGAAACAGCTAACTCAAGTATGGTTGGCAAGATACCGCTTTCCTTACTTCTGTTGCTATAGGGTTGTGAGTTCACGTATGGAGGATTGTTCCACCAATTAGTCGGAATCGTGGAGCGACATCTGCAGGTTCCTTCGGAAGGGGAATAAGTTTAATTTCATACGAGGATTACACTGAGTCTAAACGTCACCATCTAGTTATTCCGGTCCGTGACAGAATTGAGACGCTGAGTCAAGGAAAAGAGAACGCCTTGGTTCTATGTTGTAAAGACATAACATTTATGTTATATCTAATTTTTCCCCCCGCAGGGTTTTGGCCCAGAGGCCAAAACCCGAGGAGGCATTATAGTCTCCCCCGCGTATACGTATAAGAATGTGTGAAATATTGGTGTAGTATGCGAATCAATCCCGATTTGATGAAACTAGGCGCGCACGGTGGTCCCGGTTAATTTTCAGTCAGCTCGCAAGGCAATGCTACATGGGTAATTCTTGCAACCACGACGAGGAGGAGATCGAGGAAGATATTATTTGCTGCACGAGGAGGAGAGGACGATATTTGCCAAAGTATATTTTAGCGCTGGTATC
>JAHPZR010000431.1:35000-47500 GCA_019787425.1 Platygyra sinensis | reverse complement strand
ACAAAACTCTTACATAGATTTATCTGAGATCATACAAAATATAAAGTCATGCTAAATACTTCTCCTGATCTATGACTATTTTTATAAACAGTAGCTGTGTCTTTAATATTTAAATTAAGTCAATGTAACAGTTTTTCGTGTTGTTATTCAATACTGTCTTTTTCCCTTCTTCTTTATTAGTTAATAGAAATGTAAAAATGTAAATCGTTTGTATAGTGAACATGCACCTTTTTTGTAATTCGGCTATTAAGGCATGGCCCACCTAGATTAGCCTTTGCTAGTTGTTGGCATGCCCCTTTTTGTTAATTTTATTGAAAATTAATAATTAAAGTGTAAGTGTAAGTGTAAGTTTTATTTTCGATCCAGAAGATATATCAAACACTCATTACCAACGTCTGACCACATTACCAAACACTCGAAGTTCGTCAAAACAGCTCGGCTGCGCGTCGTATTTTGAACTATATTCTCGGTGTCTGGAAATGTAGTCAAACATGGTCTATCGTGTTTGAGTGAAAAGATGTTCGACAATTTAAAAAGCCTACCGTCTTCATCTGTTAAAACAGATATATTAACAGAGACAGCTCCATCGCCTTTTCTTGTGAAGGCCAAAACCTTCACTGAGTATTTTGTGAACTTTTTCAATCCTGTAATGTGAAACTTGCGCTCGTTTGGGCCTGTGGTCGAGTTAGCATAACTGTCATTCTTGTCACCAGTCCTTTTATGAAACACTCGGTAACCCTGTAGTATTCCATGAACAAATCCTTTTGGTACTTCTCCCCAGGTCACCTGAAGACTTGTAGAACTTGTATTGTATGCTTTTAGGTCAGTTGGGGGTTGACTGGGAACTGAAATTAAATAAAGAATTGTTCATACGGTGAAGAGAAGGAAATTCGGATGAATGAAATTTTTATCTAACATCTCAGTATGATAGGGAAGACTTTCTTTGGAGTGGCGCCATTTTTTAACCAGCTGGCGAAGTTGAGAGAGAATTGTTTGCATTAGCACTTTGACTATTGTAGTGTTGTTTGGGGTAACTGTGCCAAAACATTATCTGTCAAATTACAGAGACTTCAAAACCCTGCTGTCCGCGTTCTTACTCATTCTAGTTATGATGCTGTCGCCAACCAGCTATTATAAGCTGATATTAAGCTTTGCTTTTCCCTTGCCACGTACTAAATATTTACAAAAATAGCTTTGGCTATAGTGGTGCAGTCATCTGGAACAGTCTTCCCTCAGCTGCTAGGCAAGCAACTTCTCTGTCTAATTTCCGACGATTGTTAAGTAACTCTGACACGGCGTTCGTGTAAAATAGGCTAATTTAGTTTAGTTATCTTCAATAGCTAGTATTATTTAAACTATGGAAGATTAATCTGTATACATAGTCTTAAGTATTAAGTCGTAGCTTTTATATTAAACTGTTAATGCTTAATGTATTTACCATGTTTTTGAATAAAGATGATGATGATGATGATGATGATGATAATTAAATGACATTACTAGGGAAGGGGGGATTGGAGTTTGGTATGAATTCTGATATGTTAGCTTGATTGCAGCTGTTATCTGTTTAATTTAAGAAAGCCCAACCACATAACTAACAAAGAGCTTTTGGGCAGGGGTTGCTCTCTATTACATCACGGCGTGGACGTTTTTAAAGACAACCTAAGCTGATAAGATAAATGCAGTTAAAACTGGCAATTAACAATGCAAGAGGATATATTTAATTCAGTTGAATCTGGATATGAAATTAGACTAGTCTACTTCTAAATGGGGATTACTTTCGACTTACTGTCCTCATCAGTTGAGACGAAGATGCTAGTTGCATTTGCTCCATCCCCAATCCTTGTAAACGCTAATACAGTGATCTCATAAATGGTGAATTTCTTTAATCCCTGCAACTCTTTTTCGTTTATATTTCCTGAAGTTGAAACGACGCTGTTATTGCTTGTTCCACTTGCGACTTTGTATAACACGCGGTAACCGAGAAGAATACCATGAACAAAGCCATAGGGCACCTCATGCCAGCTTACATGGAGACTGGTAGAACTTGTGTTGTAGCCACTGATGTTCTGAGGTGAAAGGCTTGGAACTGAGTAAGTAAAAACCCTGCATTTAAGGACGTTCGCGCCCATTGCTACTGCGCATCTCTAATGCGCACGCTATTCATTGGTCACGCGTGTGCCACGTCATTTTCAAGCGCGCGCTCCGAGTGGAAAACTCAGCAAAATATAGAGCTGGTGGCCTTTGCGTTAACTTTTTGTGCGAATATTTCTGTTGGATGCTCGGTGACCCCCACTTTTTTTTCGGCAGATCACTTCCTTTTCTGATTCTTTCCATTATACTAAAAAACAAAAAAAATCTGTACGTGGGAAGTTTTAATTATTTCTCATATACTATTCAAATAGGGTCGAATTGGTACGTGGATACAGGTGTGCGTAACTTAGAAGTTGTATTTTTTAAGGCTAATTCTAGCTGATTTAATGACATTTGTAGCAAAGATCTATCAAAGAGGCCTATATATGCTATTTTAAACACACATAACTTAGATATGATTGTTCAACTTAAATATATGCCGATAGTTATGAATCCGGCCAGAATCGCCTCGAATGACTAGAAATCCTAGAAATGCTATGGTCTGAGCTGCGCCTTATCTTCAAAACGAGTTCGGTGACCTCCGATTTTTTTTACGTTTTTAATCTAATCTTATCACTTTCTACCTGCAGTCAAAGTTTTAAAAAAATCTGTGCGTGGGAAGTTTTTGGGCGCGAACGTCCTTAATCTGAGGACAACAACGATTGGTATGAAGGTCAAAATTCACTTGAAGCAAAGCCAAGTGCAACAACGAAATATACGATATAGCAGACCTTGAAGACAATTTAAAATACTTAGTAGCTTAAACTAAGTGTTAGAAAAACTTGACTCGGTATGGCAAGCTATTTTCTGGGGCATTTTGACCACTTATTGTCGCTTTAGCTAAACATTACAGACATCAGAGAACAACCCGAAAACAAACTGGCTTTCGAAAATTATCAGTTGTTTCAACAAATTCACGACCGAGTTTCCTCATCAAGTATCTTTGGCAGTTTATAATTGGTTGGGTTTACGGACAGCAAGTATGCTTTCCGGCGAATTTTCTTTGAAGCTGCTCTACTCCTTGTGTAATAGAAATTTCCGAAACGCCATATATATCGTTACTCCTTGAGTAGTTTTCTTTGTTGAAACGGGTAAAAATAAGCGTTTTCCAGCTTGACAAGGAACACTTACATCTGCTGTATTTTGTTCTCCATATAAATCATAGTTAAACTTTGTAAAAAACTAATCATGTGAAAACTCATGCAACAAAGATTACTGTGTGTGTAACAAGCATAAAAGTCATGAAAGGTCCTCGCTCGAAGCAGAGAATGCTGAAGATGTGCTAGTAACTTACCATCTTCATCAGTTGAAACGAGAACAGGGTCAGATACATTTCCATCGCCGATCCGAGTGAATGCTAAAACCTTAACAGAATAATTAGTAAACTTTTCAAGTCCCGTCAGCTCAAAGCTTTGGTTGAGTGTTGTCACATTCTGGTAAAACCTGTCCTCATCTATTTTAAAGAAGAGACGATAACTTCGGAGAATGCCATGCACATATCCATCAGGAACAGGCAGCCATGTGACCATTAGACTTGTTGAACTAGTGTTGTAAGCGGCGAGTCGTGTCGGAGGCAAACTGGGAACTGTGAATAGAAAATATATTGCGAATTGGACGTTTCCGCGATTGTTTAAACAATAAAACGAAGATAAGCTTTTACGGCATACAAGATTTACATTAGAAGATTGAAAAATATTTTATTGCGGAAGGCGTTGCCATCTTAGAAAGCTATGTGCACGCGCAGTATTGTCTTGACTTCAAAATGACTTCAAACAAATACTTGTATTTTTAGTGCAGCTGGTCGTAGGATAACACAGTCGTATACTCTATTTAAGACTAATCTCCTTGTTTTCATTTATTATGTTTAACGTTTCATGTGTGTTTACTTTGGTTACAAATTGTGATATACTTACAGGTTAACGCACTCAGCGAGTGAATTATCGCGATTTACCTGCACGAGTTCACTAACAATGAACGAGAAACTTCAATACCGCACGAGGCCGCCGAGTGCGGTATTGAAAATTTCGAGTTCATTGTTAGTGAACGAGTGCAGGTAAATCCCGATAATTCAGGAGCAATGAGTGCGTTAACATTTTTATTATTCAAATTGAATACAGTGCAAACAAAAATCGTCAAGCTTTGAGTCAGCGATGAGACAGTGATGTATAGAATTTACACCACGGCTATTACACCACGATAATGACATCAAGGAGGTTGTTTCGTCACAATCCAGTGTCACGTGGCACAAATCAACCAACCAGAGAATCGGAATTCGTACAGTGTATGAAAAATGAATAATAAATGTAATTATAGTCCATCAAATCTTTTCGCTCACGCGCGATTGGTCTAAACACGTCACGTGACCGAATATCCCCAGCTAAAACTAGGGGATGTCCGAGATTAGTATATACTAAATCAGTGGATAGTGTTAAACGCGCGCGCTGATTGGTTCTTCAAACTCCGAATATCCTGTGCTATTTACCTCCGAGCAACTCGAGAAAAAATGGCGTCCCGGTTTGCATCCGTGATAAGTGAAAAAATCATTCAAATTAATGTTTGTGGTGTATATTATCTCGCGGCTCGGTAAATATCCACCGCTAGCCACCTCCACTTCGGTGAATAGTTGTTAATTATAATCCATCAAAACGTGATTTTTAAAAAGGTTACGACATGTTTTGATTTTAAAGACATGTTACGATGTTGCCAACATCATCGTCAGTTACATAATATTTGAAAAACCGTTGGACTTTATAACAACTAGGCGAAACATACATAATTAATTAAGATTAAGTGACAAAAATATTTGAGTGAGTTACAAAGTCGGGTGTGAAAGAACATAAAGCCTAAAGCGTAAGTGTCAGGTTGACGTGATGAACTTGTTGGATTAAATTAGGCTTTTCCCAATTTATATGCATAGCCTCCTTAAGTTTGAGTTGAAATTTGGTAGGGGCGGAATCAAGAATTCGAAACAATCCGTAGAGCAAGATTGACGGCAACCTGACACTTACGGTTTTTTCAAATATTATGTAACTGACGATGATGTTGGCAACATCGAAACATGTCTTTAAAATTAAAACATGTCGTAACCTTTTTAAAAATCACGATCTGCTTTCTGCTGTCTCGACCTTTTGGTTCTATAATCCATCAAATCTTTTCGCTCGCGCGCGACTGGCCTAAACACGTCACGTGACCGAACATCCCCCAGCTAAAACTGGGGATGTCTGAGAATATTCCCCAATTAATTTCAAAACTGCACGCGTTGCGTAAAAAATTTGAAGGATAATAAACACGATAGTCTCCATTTGGGGCGAAAATATGCTCGGATATTTGTCCTTGGACATTATCTGTTCCGAGAAGCGAACAGTACGCTCTCGGAAAACTGTTCGCTTCTCGGAAGAGAAAATGTCTGCGGACAAATATCCTAGCATATTTTCGCGCCAAATGGAGACTATTGTTTATTTAACTTCAACCTGGCATTTTTAAATCTTTCAGGTTATTTCAGGTTGTCAGTTACTCTTATTTCAATTTAATAATTATTAATACTACTATGTAATTTAATTTATTGTTGTTGTCCAGGTTGTGTGTCTGAGAAGAAACACAAATAACACGCATCAAACATGGGATGTATGCGTTTTTCAGTTGACTCGTCCTGGGACATTTTTTCATTGGATTATGATTTTGTTGAAATATTTGAAAAAGGAATTAATGTGACGGTAACGAATAGTTTGATAACTAAACGTACTCACCATCTTCATCAGTTTTTGCATGAGTTCCATTTGTCATCGCTCCGTTTCCTTTTATTGTAAATGCCAACACCTTGACCACATACATTGCAAACTTGTTGAGATCAGTGAGCTCTACAAACGTCACTGCGGGCTTGTTGTATTGATGTAGCTATTGTTCAAATCCTTCTCCCTTTTGTACAGCACCATGTATCCCAGCACAATCCCGTGAGTGTACCCTTGCGGGACGGGATTCCACTGCACCTCCAAACTTGTTGAGCTCGTGTTGTATGCTGTGATGTCCGTTGGTGGAAGACTGGGCACTATAAATTACATGACGCAACTCATTATAAGAAATGAATGCTAGTGTTAAAAAACGTATTTTAAATTATGGGGAAATGAAGTTCATGATGGAAATTAATGAAAATCTCCCAAGAGACCAGGACCTAAATTGAAAACGAAATCAGATCGTTCATAGCTTGATGATAGATTGTTCAACATGTGAGTAGTTATCTACTAAAACGAGGAGGATCCTGATGACTTTAAAGGGATTCACAGGGTAAACAAATGCCACAAAAGAGAAAAGTAGTTAAATTGTCTGAATTTCAGTATCATAAGAACAAAATGTCATCTTTTTCCCACATAAAATTAGTGTCACAAAAATTAATGCGCCAGTTAAGTGTTGAACAAGTGAATTCTTACCATGGGAAGAACATGCAGGGAATCATGGTGGTTGTATTCATGAGAAAAAATATCCAGTTCAAGCTGGTAAACACACTCCCATGACTCCCTGCAGGCACGTCTCACGCGGGAAATTGGTTTAATTGTTACCTGTAAAACAGGTTAGTTCCTGGATATACAGAATAAAACTTCTGAAAGCAGTGTTTTTAAGGCAACCTAAGGTTTCTTCTCACCGTCTTGATCAGTTGATGCAGATACATTTGCTTCTGGTCCACTCCCAACACGGGTGAATGCCGACACATTCACTTGATAGACTGTAAACTTGTGTAATCCTCTTAATATGGTGACATTCAGCATTGCGCTGACGTTTTCTTTTCTCGTGTCGATTTCTCCATATTTACTGTAAGTCACTTTGTAACCCAACAAAATGCCGTTCACGTGATCCTCAGGAAGTTGTTCCCAGGCAACCAGAAGACTTGTGGAGCTCATGTTATGCGCACGAAGATTCACAGGAGCAAGACTGGGCACTAAAATTCAAGTTTAAATTAAAGCATTTTATTATTATATATTTTTTTCAGATAAGGAAGGCTTTTGTTAGAGAAATTACTACTGGGATGGTCCATCTTGGAAAATTTTATCTTAATGCTTTTACATTTTTCGTCAATAAGTCGTACTAAAGTTCCAGGGAATGAACCCTTTTTGCTTATTATCATCTTTTGGTTTTTTCTAGTTAATAAACCATTACTTTGAAATTCCTTTGATTTAAATGACCTTTAGTTCTTTTGAAATGTAAGAATCTTAGTCTACTGATAGTTAGCTAAACTTTGTTTATGTCCATTTTTGTGTGTGCCTATGTTTGCTTGTTTTGCGTCTCTGACCGATACACATGAAGTATCTTATTTAACTGGCTTCCTGGCATTTTAAACTCCTAGGTTATCACGGGTGGCCAGCTTCCCTATCATTTTTGCTTTGATATGAAATTTTGGTAAGTTTAAAGAGAGGTTGAAAGGGAAAAAAAGGGTTATGGAACACCACCAGACAGTTGCCCGACCGCACAATGGCACCCCAGGTTGTTGGGCAACTGTTTGGACTGTATCTACCAATTTTTAACTTCAAACTCTAATTTTAAAACAACACCAAATCTTCAAAATTTTCTATTTCCATAAATTTTACTCATCCTTTGAGAAAAACTATTTATCTCCAAATATACCTAAATATCAACAAAAAATTTACAAAACGATCCAAAACATAGATATGTGAAATGAGCATAGAGATTGTTGATTGCTTGAAACGTAAACGAGATATTTGCATTAAAAACATAATACCCAGCCAAAATACGGCTTTCATGTGGATCCCCTCCTAAGGTGATTCCTCAGTATTGCACTGCGCATCCCTACTGCGCACGATTTTTGCGTCATTAGCGCGCGCAAATGAGCACGTGCACGTGCAAAACGTAAGAAATTTCCCACAAGCAAGGCTTGACAGAGAAATAAAAGCTCGTTTTCTCTTAAACGAGCATGGTGACCTATATTTTTTATTACATAATAGTAGTGCCCATGTTATCCTCTTTAATCTAAAAGAATTTTAAAAGAATTTATCGGAAGGAAAAAAAGATTTAGCTGAAACCGTGCACAAAACCGTTACTCTAGGATATAAATTATGACCACGAAAACATCGACTCGACGAACGCATTTCGTCTACCTTGTTTTTAATGGTGCAATTTTTTCCACAAATTTTATATGATATTGTTCCACATGTTCCATACTTTCTTCCTGTCAAGTTTTCTTCCGAGTATTATTTCGATAAACTGTACTTTCAGCTACCGCAAAATGTAACGTGGACTACTGAATAACGCGCGAGATTAGCACGAGTACAGGCATAAATGGGGCAAGATTGGCTCATCATATCTCTTTTGCGAGAATGGTGACCTATCTTTTTTATTTTATTTTTCGAAGCAGTGCTTTGTAGGGAACATTCAGAGAAAGTTTAAAGAAAATTCATCGGTAATTTTTATTTCTGAGGAATCACCTTAAGCAAGTAAAAATGCTTTTTTTTTCTTCACCTCTTACCATCTTCTAGAGTTCTCACGTTCAATCGTTTGCTTGACATGCTGATTCCTCTCGGGGTTACACTGCTCACAAATATCGTGTAGTTTGAAAACTTTTTAAGTCCGCGGATCAGAAAGTCTCTTACAGTTCTGTTCACAGCAACAGCCACAGTTTTGTTGCTGTGGTCAAGTTTATAAGAGATCAGAAATCCTATTGTTGTGTTGTACTGGTGGCAGTCCACACATAGCCACGTGACTTTGATACTAGTGGATGTGTTTGATTCCGCGCTAACATTTGTTGGTGGTTTACCGGGAACTTAAAAAAAAGAACAGTAAGTTAGAACTCAGAACCAATCGAAATAACATAATATACACTTGACAAGAAAAAGGACGGAACTGTATTGTCTAAATTACAAAATTATTGAAATGGAGTCATTTTTGATTTGCTAAGGGTTTTTCCCCTAGACTTAACCTAATAAGTCGGTCTATAGGATCAAGAAAAGAAAATAGTCAATAAGAAAGATCGCATCAGTGAATGACATCTATTAGCTTTGCTCTCGTTAATCTTGCTGTTTATACAAAGATTTTCTCATAAATTTCCACATCCTTTAAAATCATCAAGCCTGGATATTTAGCGGTATACTGCAAACGTACTGCCACTTATACTGAAGTCACTCAGCTATAGGCTGAGTTATCTACCTGTAAACATAATATAACTTCAGATTATAAGACCCCACGGATATAAGCCCTGATCTCATTTAAAATGAAATGAATTCGATTTATTATGACGTTTTAAAGCTCAACTAAAAACAGGTGAATGAAAAACATAAAAATAGTGCAAGAAGCTAAAAACAACTTCGTGGGCTGCGTGGCACTTGTTACTACAATAAATAATAAAAGTGAAGAATATTGATGGAAGTGCCCAAATCTTAACAAATGTCCATTTGTTAAGATTTTGGCACTTCCATCAATATTCTTCACTTTTGTTATTAATTCTATCAAAAACGTTTTCGATCAACACTGCTGTAGCTCATTTCACAACTGTTTAAGCCCTTTCGCTATGAGCCCAACCATTAGCGCTAATTTACGGCATTCAATTCCTTTTTTGTCAATTACTTGTTAAACACATTAATGAAATTAAGTTTTCGGTTTTCCCCAGAACACTGTAGCATTGAAAGTTTCAAAGTAATTTTTAAAGAACGAAAAAGTTAAAGAAAATATGAACTAAATATATATTGTGATTGAAATGATTATTGTGTACCATTGTCTTTAACTGGCTGGACCGTCAAATTTCCAAGTTTTCCAGCTTCATAGAGTGCTTTGAAAATAACGGCAAACTGTTTTGGTTCAACACTTTGACCATATACTATAGTCATATCTGCCAACACACTTCCATTTCTGAAATTAAAAGGTTTCATATTTAGTTAAATTTTCTCGGACAAAACTAAACTTGGACTTGAGTTGTTTTACTCTTTAGAATTGTTGTCTTACTACTGACCTAAATTGATGACATAAGACATTCCGCAGGTAGCTCGACTCCTGTCCATATAATAGGAGTACCTACACACGAAGATAAATGATTTAAATCTTTTAAGAAGGATTCTGAAATATCGGCATGTGAGTATGGCAATAGTGTAAATAAACATTTCTTGGACGAGTTTAATCTGATCGTGAATACCTCAGTAAGCAGCAATAATTAACGAGTCTTTTACGGAATACGCGGGTTAATTTCCTGGTAGAAATTGTTTAAAATTAAAAAAAGAAACCTGTTAAAAAGTGATTTGCATTTCTGTATCCAGGGAAATGTCGGATGGAACCATGTATTTTAAGGACTGAACAGTCGCACAAATATGTATGCTGTCTTGTATGTGGAATACAAGCTTGCTAATAATGATTACATTTATATTATTACCATGATTACATTTAACTTATTATGGTAACAAACACTTTACAGTGTTGCACTCAGACAAAGAGCTGATCTGTCTTCTCGGATGCCTACTTACCAGGTACTTCATTTGGATGTGCCTAGCAAAAGATAATGTGACTCTGAAACTCCTTATCACTAAGCGAGACCAGCCCTTGATGGTATTATTCAAAAACAACATGTTAAGGCTACCAAGACAGATAATGAACCTTACGTTCTGTTGAATGGTTCTGGCCAACGTCTTGAAGTCGTCGCTTTCTGGATCAGAAAGATTTCTGTTCCATTTCACGTCGTTGAGACGAACCGTCAAGTTTACCGGAACAACTAAATTACAAACACAATGCTTAAAGTATTATAACATGGGACAAAAATTAGTTTCAAAGCAATTTCTAAGATTTTCGCAAAGCCACTTTACGTAAACACCAATTGAAATGGCGCCTATTCAAATACGTGACCCCTTCCAGTGAGGGCCCTGTTCCCAATACGCGCCGTTTCTTAAGATGCAAAGAGTAAACCCTAATTACTACGGTATATGGAGTGATGTTCTGCTCAGGTATAATGAACACTTAAATGGAATATCTCTCATTCTGGAAGGTTTCTATGTAATATAAAGCAGATATTCAGTGGAACCCAGAAGAAGATGAACGTATCAACTTTTAAAACGCTAGACTCACCTTCCTCCAATGTTCGAATGTAAATCGGAATGCTTGAAATGCCAAGACCTCGAGTGGAAACACTTTGTACCCAAACTGTGTAGTTAACAAACTTTTCCAGGTTTTCAATCTTTACACTTTGTTTTGTCACGATAACGTCAGTTCTTGAAATGGTCTCATTTGGTTTGCTTGTTTTGACATAAAAAACGTTGAGCAATATAATGTCGGACTCCACAGGCACGGTGTTCCATTCCACTAGAATACTTGTTGTCCCTGTAGCCTGTCCTAATATGTTCTGTGCAGGTTTTCCTGGAACTAAAAATGTTAAACAGAACAAAATGTTGGTGTTTAAAAATTTGATATCATGATTATTTATTGTTTCGTGCATGGAATTGAAAACTGACAACTTACTGTTATCCCATATTGGTTGCACTGGTAAGTCACCAATGGAGCCATTCCTGTATAGGGCCTGGTACAGAGTTATGAACAGTTTCATTTCCACGTATTGACCGAAGATAATTTCCATGTCAACAACAACTTTGCCACTGTCATTCCTAGAGTAATTAACAAAAGAGACTGCCCATCGACTTTTCCTAACGACATGCACACTTTATTTAGTACACATATTTTTAATGATACAAATTACGAACCGGATAACATACGACAAGGATCATTTCTCAACTGATGTGGATCATATATGGCCTGTCTTTAACATCACATTCCTTTTCCCTACTGTAGCTCACTTTAAAATTGAGCACAGGTGTGTTTTGAACGAGTGCAACCACCAAAATATGATACGCTATAGTTCCCATACCAGAGAACTATAGCTATGCGATGAAGTTAGCCCGGGATAAACGAGAATCAGTTTTGATTTGAGTTTTGTAACTTTTGGTACGATTTCCTGTTTAAAATTTGTTCTTCAGGTTTGAATTTTAAAAGTCTCAAACTTTACAGAACGTTAGCACTGTAAAACATTTTTTATACAAGAAAAATGGATACTTCGGTTAACGTTCAATCCTGGGTTAGCGTTAACCGGCTTTCGAACAACCCGGCACTGGATTACTCTCGAGATTTTCAAAGCTGATAAAGTAAACATTTATGTATTCGCAAACTTATAATCGTTTAGCAGAGACTAAGGTTACCTAAAGCCGTGAATGACTATGTCACGTAGATGTGTTTCGTTGTGATACGTTTTTTCCACCTAAAAAACAAAGAGGTAATCTTTATGAATATGTCAGAGCTTAATCGACGAACGGCGGTCATAATTCTGTACAGTAAATCGTTATAAACATGTTACCTGCTATTTCTTCCGTTATAATGTGTTGCCTCAAAATATTTTGCTC
>JAHPZR010000431.1:0-32500 GCA_019787425.1 Platygyra sinensis | reverse complement strand
AACGACTTCTTGGCCCAAACGAGGCAAAATCTAGACCCCGACCCCTTATTCTCTTTGGAGTGCTTTTAAAGTGGAGTGAAATTAAAGTGAATAGTTTACTTGCATGGTGCAAGGAGAGAAACCTTTCACTAACATCGTTTACATAAATCCAATTATTTCTATATTGAATAAAACAACTCTCTGCCGGCATAATGTTCACTTTTTAATTTTTAATTTAGTTCAAAAAGAACTAGTTAAATGGTTAAATGGGGGTAATCAATCATCAATAGGAATTGTAATAGGGAATACTTACTGTTATCTGAGATAGGAGTCACAGTCATGTTTCCCAGAGTTCTATTTTCGTACAGCTCTTTGTACAACAGAATAAAAGTAGACATTTGCACCTGCTGTCCAAAGATAATTTCAACTTCTGCTACGGTCTTTCCACTCTCATTTCTAAAATTTAAGACCAATATATTAACTAATCTCAATTTGCTAATTTTGTTTTCAAAGGTCAAGAAGTATGGAAATTGATTACTATTTTTTTTCTGATCATTTTTACACTTTTTACAAGCCTGATTTTTAATTCGCTATTATTGCAAAGATAAAACAGAGGCTGATAACTCTCGCACTATTAAACATTTTCTGGTTTTTCCTCAAGGAAATGTGCATAGTAATACTTACATAAGCTTATCGCACACCACATTTCGTAGCTGGACATCGTTTTCATATAAGAGGCGAACCTTCAAAATTAAAGCAACAATGACCTCGGAAATTAGATCACTGTAGATTCAAAATTCATATGTCAAGCACCATCTGAAAAACAGTTAGTTTTGTAAGCAGAGTTAGTATTGCCGGTAAGTAGCGTTACTCATCGCATGACATGCGTAATATTGTTAACTAGTAAGTAATGTCAGTGCTGTAAGTAGCGTAAGTATTGCGAGCAATGTTGCTAGTTAGTATATACCACACAAGTGAATGGTACTTTTCGCGTGCGCTGATTGGCTAGTTCGGAGGTGATTAGCCAAGTACGTGACTATTCACCTCCACTTCGGTGAATAATTGTTAATTATTGAAAATTGTAAGTAACGCTAATGATTCAACTATATAAGTTAAGTATTGTAAAATTGTAAATAAAGTGTGCTAAAAAATTGCTACTAAGCCAATTTAATTGATTTTTTTGGATTGACATTATACTTACATTTCGTTCAATCCTGGTTGTTACGTCACGGAAAGCGTCGCTGGTGCTATTAAGTAGAGCTTGAACCCAGGAGACATTCAACCGAATGTTTAGATTCACTGAAATTACTAGAATGGATCAAAAAGCTCATTACAAGACTCTTAATGACAACATTGTAATATGTGTTAACAGTTTAGTTTGATCTTTATGCATTAAACATTTACATGGAATTAAAAGTACATTATTCACGGATATGTGCTATTTAACAATTAGACTACGAGCCCGAGTTTTCTATCGCTCGTAGAAAACGAGGGCGAGTAGTCTAATTGTTTTAGTATAAATTTACCGTAGTCTCATTGCATAAAAAGAAAAAAAAATGTCAAGTAACGCGTAGAAAAGAGCTGTTTTATTATGTTACATCAGGCTCAAACGTGATGCGCGATGTGCACTGATGATTTATAATATAACTCATATACATTGCGTTTGTGCCGCTAATCAGGATTTATGACGTTGTCAGCATTACCACCGTTTTCGTTGATACGCGACTTTGGAAAACAAAACACCCGCGGAAAGGTTCCAAAATTTCCGTCAGTCTTGCGTGTTATCGACAGATCGGATCGAAATCCACCTATCACAGCCACCAGTGTGACCTTCAGACCTTGTTTACGTCATGCTAGCGGACTGTGATTGGTGGATTTCGATCCAATCTGTCGATATCATGAATGATTGACGGAAAATTTGGAAACGTTTCCGCGGGTGTTTTGTTTTCCAAAGTCGCGTATCAACGAAAACGGTGGTAAATTTTTGACTTTAGATTTAAGACTCCAGCGCTGTTGAGTCGGGCCGCCACGAAGCTCTTCGGAACGTCTCACAGGATTGGTTGAGAAAATTATATACAAACAATGGTAACAATGGACCCTAGCCCTAAAACAATAGAGCTTCGTGCCAACAAGATCCAATGAAATTAGAGGTTCTAGAGAGCTTCGTGACAACAGGTTGAGTCAATCACAATCTATGCTTATAAACAAGCTAGTAACTATCGAAACTCTCACCTTGTTCTAACGTCCTTGTTTTCACTGCATAACTTTTTGGTCCAAGGCCACGCGAAGTTCTTGCTTGTATCCATATAAGGTAATACTCAAAATTCTCCAAATCCTGCATGACGACGTCGCTGTTAGACTTGTTCACGTTTACAAACTGTGTCACAGTAACATTTTCTTCATCTTTGAAGGAGTAAAATACACGGAATCCCACCAAAGGAAATACTTCACAATGATTCGATTGTAGCAGATTCCAGTTGATAGCAATACTAGATGGACTCAGTGCTAGTGCAGTTATGTTCGTTGGTGGTTTTCCTGGAACTAGATAGGAAAAAATCTAGGAAAGTTTAAAACTACCCGGATGGATGCTGATGCGTAATCAAGAGAGATGAAGAGTTCTCCTAATGAGAGACTGATTAAACTTAATTTAATAACTTTATTTAAGGTGCCTCCCTAGAGCCACCTTAAATAAAGTGGAGTAGAGTATTTTCGAACACCCTCGCTATAGAGCGCGAGTTAGAAAAGTAAACTAAGTTAATTTATCTTAAAGTTTTCCCTGTAGAGATTTACCAGTATAAATACTGTTGGAAAAAGGCTTATTTTTGGTTGTCAATTTTTGGATTAAAGACCTTACCATGGCAACATCTAATCTGATGACAGGCAGATAAATTCCTCATTTTGGCCTAAATTCCTTAATATCTACACTTTCCTTCGGTGAAATGTTTTCATACTTTGCCACATCATGGAAATGATATTGCCTAACATTTTGAATCCGTAAAAAGTCAAGGTTGTTTAGAAGGTTTTTCCAATACTCTGTAATTTGTCATTTTTCTAAATATATTAGATTAGCTCTGACAGATTTTAACAAAAATAAGGTATTTTATAGGAAATGTATGTAGTTACAACTCCGTTAAGTTTTAAAACGCTAGAAAATTTACAGTCAGTTTTGCTTTTTGTGCTCATGTTGACGTCATAAAAATCGAAAACACTGATGTTTTCCTTTGAGCGCGCGCAGATTACTTGAGCTTTCGTCATCAGCGCGCGAGCAATGGTAAAACTATAGGGAGCCACCTTAAGGTGATTCCTCAGTATTGCATTGCGCATCCCAACTGCGCACGTTTTTTGCGTCATTAGCGCGTGCAAATTAGCGCGTGCACGTAACAACGAAAGAAATTTCCCTCAAGGTAAGCTCGATAGCGAAATAAATGTTCGTTTTCTTTTAAACGAGCATGGTGACCTATATTTTTTATTGCATAATAATAGTCTGCATATTGTCCTCCTTAATTTAAAAGAAAACTAAAAAATTCTATCGGAAGGAAAAAAAGATATAGACGAAAGAGTGCACGAAACCGTTACTCTGTGATGCAAATTATAACCGTAACAATAACAACTCTACGAACGCTTTACGTCCACGTCGTTTCAAATAGTGTGATGTTTCCACAAATTTTATATGATATTGGTTTATATGCTCGACACTTTCTACCTGTCAAGTTTTTTCCCCAGCATTACTTTTATAATTTATGTTTCGAGCTACCGCAAAATGTAACGTGGACCATTGAATAACGCGCGTGATTAGCACGAGTACAAGCACAAATGAGGTAAGATTGGCCCATCATATCTCTTAAACGGGAATGGTGACCTATCATTTTTATTGTATTTTTCGAAACAGTGTTTGGTAGGGAACATTCAGGGAAAGTTTAAAAAAAAATTCATCGGTAACTTTTATTTCTGAGGAATTACCCATGACAGGATGGAAAACGTGTGCACTGTAAGTACCTCCCGTTGTCCCATACAAAGCTTTAGAAAACTTTCCTAAGGCTTTGTATGGGACAACGGGAGGTACTTACAGTGCACATGTATTCCGTCCTGTCATGTAAGGAGGCTCGAAAGGGTTTTTAGGTGCGCGCGCGCGCACTCTACACACGCCATAACTAAGATGCACGCGTCAGCTGAATCAGTATTAAAATCAGTACACCGGAAGTTAATGCTGCGAAAAAAACGCGCGAACCGGAAATAAAATCTGCGGAAAACATTTGTTTTTAGCTCGAAAGTTTGCTCAGTGACCTATCTTGATTTTTTGCATGCACGCACCATTCACGATGGCACTTCAGATATTAAAGTTTCGGGGAAAATTATCTAGTGGAATTTTCTGTAAGCCATAAAACGCGTTTTCTTTAAATATATTTAATTCTACTAGATAATTTTTTTCCTTACTGTCTGAAAAGTTAAAGAATTTAGGGAACTTTCCAACAAAGAAATAAAAATGGTAGGTCACCGAATTAGTTTCTCAGATAATTTACAAAAACTGAAATTTAGAGGACGCTTTTGTGGACCTTGTTCGTTGCCATGGCAACAGATATGACGTCACAAGTACCCTTAAAGTATAGCCCAACAATGGAGTTGCAATGAGACATGTAGTTTGCCCACACCATTAAACGTCCTTCTTTGTAATCTTTTATCGTTTCACAAACAATATAGCAACAAAAAACCCTTTCGAGGGTCCTTAAGTCTTTTGGATCGAGCCTCCTTAAGTCTTTAGCACTGCTGTACTAATTGTGGACACTGAAAAAAGCGAACGAATGCTGCAAACAGATAAATTAAACAGGAATTTGATAAAAATCCCTACTGGCGAGAGGCTGACCAGTTGGCTTTTTACAAAGCGCCGAGGAGTTGAATCTGGGACCTGCAAAGACAAATCCATCTAGTGGTAGGGAGGAGGATTTGAACCCGGGACCGCCCGACCCACGCCGCCTCCACTACCTATGCAATGACATTATAATCAAGACCTTGGTCTAAAATACATACTATTATCACCAATCACTTCTATTTGTAGGTCTCTCAGCCTTTTCTGTTTGTAAATTGCTTCATAAATGTTATAAAAATTCTTCATACAGCTGCCTCCATTGTAAGAAGCATCGATGAAGACAATAGTTCCATTGCTGTGATTGCTGGGAAAAGAGAAACAAAGTTACATTTAACATTCTTCGTGACAAGGTTCAAAAACATCTGTGCTTGAGAGGGTTTCTAACGTTATATAGTTGCCATTTATTGATCACAAACAAGGTTTAGCTTTAACTTAAACAAAAACTGTCTTGAATAAAGGAAGCGGAAAGGGTTGGCAATTTTTTTTTATGTTGTATTCAATGAGACATTCTGGCAAATTGACGCTGATATATTACAAAAGCAAAACTACCACTTAGAGGTTTTAATAAGATGATAACGCGTTTAAATAGTACGTTTTCAAATTAACGTTTAAAAGTGACATTTTAAAATTAATCTAAAAAGAATTTCCATCGTTAACGATGTCGACTCCAAAAAAACTACCTGAATCGTAAACTTGAGATATTCTTGTAAGATGATTCATTTTGATGTATAACTCTAACCTGTAGATAAGTAGAAAAAAAACATTATTTCACTTTTCATTATTAATTTAGCCCTTAATTTTTTGAAATATTTTGTGAGCTGAGTAGTACTGCTTTGTTATCTGCATTTAAATAAAGGTTATTTCATAAAGAACGTTTTACACTTTCTTTTCAACGTCGTCATATCGAATCGAATCAATGAAATAATACAAGGAAAGGGAGTTTCACAAGGTTTGCGATTAGAGATTTGGAGGTGTATATAGGACATAAATAGAAAATGCGAGCGTACGATTTGTATTCACGAGTTTTCTGATAGGTATCAACGAGTGAATAAAAATCGTACAAAGCATTTTCCTTGCTGTAATATGTTTACTTCATAAGTACTGAGATTCATAAGCACCGATGCGTTGTACCGTTTATTCCTTTTTCCTTACTTTTTTAGCTGTTTTTGCTTGAATTGAAGAAATTTTCTGGTCTTCTCAAAGATTATACTGGCAGAAGAGCTCTTTTTTTTCTTTAAGTGTCGTTCGAAGCTGGCAATTAATCCTCGAAGCGAATTTGGCTCGTACTCTGTGCTATCATTAGTGCGGACGGAGATGATAAATTGGCAAATGTATTCATTCAGCTCAACGGCTGGAATATCTTCAACCTTCCTGTCTTCGTTCTTCGTTTTCAAAAATCTTCCAATCAATCTTACATTTTGTTCAGTTTTTTGAGCGGTATTTTTGTTCGTTCTAGCTCTTAAAATAAATTCTTCAACTGAGCAAACAGAAGCAAATCTTCCCTCAGAAATTTTTCAAAGCGTGCAGGTTTTGTGCAACGGCTCTTTCAAGACGTTCTCTTCAGTACGTTCATCGATCATAAGTGAAATTTCGTCGTTTGCATAGCTGATTGAACGAACGATAATTTTTCATGGTGAAATTTTATCGTTCGTGCTCCTGATTGGCTATATTTAGAATCAGTACGAATTTTTTTCACTACGATTTATATATTTGAACTGAAATCCCAAAATGTTTGACTTTATTAGAAAATTGCCCCTCGAATTTCACTGCGAAAATCTCCTCATTTTAATCTCTATTATGACAAGGAGTCAATGCTGCTCTAATGAAGTACAAGTAAAGTTCTCTAAAAGATGTAAGTAATATCCTGTATCAAATTTTGTAAGTAATGTAACCAATTTATATTTTGTTAAGTCAGGAATTTAAGCTGTCTAATTGTACATGTCATGTCGTTTCCGTCACCTGTTGTAGGTTGTAGGGAGAGTGGGGTCACCGGCACTCCAAGACCCCCCTAACCCCACCCCTCCAAGTTAATTGTTTGTAAGCAATGAACAATTCTTCTGTAATGATAATAATAATAAAGAATTTATGTTGTAATTAGTGCGTTGCAAGTACGTGCAGGAGGTGAGTGATTTAAACTGAGGCTCTATTTTATTGGCTCATTAACTGCGTACATTCTAGGTGAAGTTACTTCTTGAGATTACTTTGATTAAACGAAGATAAAAAGTACAGTTATGACAATTAAATCCTCGCTACTTACGCTGTTTCTTATCAAAGATGACAAATTGGTAAAAACTGCACTGCTCCTGTTTTCAAACTGAGCATTCCACGTCACGTTAGGAAATAAAACACTTAATTTGATAATGATGTCCTTTGACGCTGAAAATTGGAACAAATAATAAATCCCACGAATTAAATATAGTCAATTTTCAAGTAAAAGATATATCTATACAAAACTTCTTTATATTCATAGGTATATATTATTCATCTTCAGAGTATACTGAGAAAACACTTTGAGTGAGGAAATGGGGCAAGACAATACCGCACTCATTGGTAAGTTGTGGCGACGACGTATTTTAAAAGATGTAAAATTCCATACCAGACCTTAGTCTTGAACAAAATTTCTTTAAAAGGAAGGTAATCTAAGGAAGACATGAAGTCGTGAACGAACGAAACATCTCCAAATTAGGTGCAGATGAAAATTTGAACTCTTCGTTTGAAATTCATTTATAGCTAGGCATAAGAGTATTTCACTAATTTAGGAAATACCATTCTTTTTTAAATAGTCTTAATACTAAACGTCACCTCGATATGGAGTTGATACGTTGAGAGGTTGCGATGAGAAACCAAATCCTTTTGATGTCACAGGTACGGCCCAAATGATATATGTGGTATTAGGTCGCAGTTGTGAGATATTAACCTCTGCCCGGTATTTATCCACTAGGATGCTGCGTGTTTTGTTATCATTTGCCTGGTAGTAGACTCTAAGTCCCCACATATTTACGATTTGATGTGTTTCTACAGGGGACCATGACAATAGAAGAATTGTTGGGTTGATAATGGTTACATTCATATTTTCTGGTGGCTTTCCTGGGACTGGAGAAGACAATAGTGGACTATTAATAAGTTGCGATACTGAAATCAAGGACTAACTGAGCTGCAATCAATCAAACATAATTCGTTAAAGAATAGCCAGTAAAATATTTTGATCCATGCCTAAGACCAACACTGACTGTTTTCAATGTTGTACATTAAAATTTCCGACACAATTAGGGCAAAGATTAAGAAGAAATAGACAGTACATAACTAGACCAGCGTCCAAGATTGGATTTCACCTCCTCCTGAGAAGCCATCAGACACACAGGACCCTCCAAATAACATGATCCATTTTGCAATTTACTTCAGTGAAACTTATTTTACATTTAATTTTTTAAGTTAAATATAGTTTGTCTTAGTTCATTGATTATTCATAGTTGAAAATGACTTTTATTTGAGCAAGTACCCGCGGTGGACCAAGTTAGATTAAAAAAGGGGAAGAATATCAACTTCGCTAGGCTAAAATAGATTTTAATATGTGAATACTTACTCGTATCATTAATGACGTCGAGTGGAGTGAAACCTAAATGCCGAGTCTCGTAAAGGGAACTGTACAACTTGTCTATATGACGCATGTGGAACTCCTGAGAAAACAATAGACTAAGTTCTGCAGCAACCAGGCCGCTGGTATTCCTATCCGAGATACAAACCAAATAAACAGTTTTATAAGGCTTCTGCAATATCTTCATAAAATAACAACACGGTAAGTAAAATATGCACAAACCTAGCTAGCATGATCTATCTTTAAAAGAACGTGCGACTCACTAAAGATTTTTAATTTTTGGATCATGATTTTTTTAACTTATTGATGTAATTTACAATGTTGTAGAACCTTTTGCTTTTTAAAATATCTTTTTTAATGTAAAGCGCAATGGACAAATAGTGGATTGAGCGCTATATAAATATTATTATTATTATCATTATCATTATTATTATTATTTATACTGTAAAAGAAATTTGTTTGAGGAAGAGATCGCCTCCCATTAATACCCATTTAAAAAAAGGATACACTAAGTTGGGTATGTTACCTTAATTGAAGCATTGTTACTTCAAGGAGAGATGTACTGTTATAGAAAGCCTGAAAAACCTGTAGGACAAACGATACAATCAGGAAAAGAAAATAATTCTAAGATTAAGAACATAACATATAAAACTTACATTTAGTTTTATACGGGAAGAAATGTTCATAAACGTGGGGCTGCTTGTGTTGACTAAACTGACTTTCCAGGACTCATTTGTAAGAAGTATTGTGACTTGAATACTGAGGTTATGGCTTCCTGAAATAAAAGATCAAGACAATGATAAAAGCAGGTAAAAATTGTTGTTTGAAATAAGAAAAAAATTTAACATAGGCAATGAGTTACTTGATAATTTTTTTTTATACAAACCCGATGAATGCTTGCTAGATACAGAAGAGTTTTGAATGGTGCTTAATGACTGGATGAAACTAGGCGTCACAGAGGATGAAGAGGACTCTGTTGCACATGAAATTGTCTCATTTGCTCCTGAAATAGAAGTACAAACATGAAGGAACTATTTCTATGCAGAAAAGTAAAACGATTATCGCACAAATTGTAGGATAGTCAATCTTCCCATTCTTTGCTAATTTTTTGAAGTTCTAAATGAATACATATAGAATAACCACTTTAAACTTCTTTATAATAAAATATCCTAGTCAACATCATCTAGAAGCTACAAGCTATACTGATCACTCAGTTTTATAACTGATCCATAAATCTTTCTCTTCAGTTCTTAAATGATTATTTAATTTGAGAGATATGTGATTTCAATTCAAAATCAGCTGTAAAATTTAACTATTAAGTATCAACTTAAGGTGGCCGAACACAGTTTCGTGCGTGCTTTTGCTGATGCAATATTTCGCATGTGCACAAGGATTTCAAAGAATAAACATGCCGTCAGTAGAGCGATCATTTTATCTACTCAACACTCGCACTATATGTGTTATTTTTCTCTATAATTTAACGCAGTGTATTGATGGCTTTAGTCTTTTATTACAAAGATATGTTAGAAAAGGTAACGATGCAAAGAACCCAGCAATTCTCAGCTTTTGTTTGTTACCGAAAGAACCCAGTTAAATGCAACGCATGCGCAGTTGCTCGAAAAATTGAGACCGATTGCTTTAGCAGAAACATGCCGATTTCTAACGATCCAGTCGTTAGAATTTCAAGAAATTTGCCAGAAAAATAGATTAGAGACCACGTGAATGAACGATTAACAGCGAATTACGAAAATCGTCTCTGTCAAAATTTCATCAGAACCGTGTTGGCAATGTCAATTCTCAGTGTGCAAAATATGAAAACAATCTAACGATTGGATTTTTTTTTAAATAAACAAAAAACATTATTTAAGCCTTGTTTTTAACCAGCCCCGTTGCCATGTTAACAGCACACACCCTGGTCAAAATGCGAAAAAAATATTTCTTGGGTTAACCTTGCCTCTTGCAAAAAATGGGCGCCAAAGCATAAATACTTTGAAAGTTATGGTGAATTAGGCATGGGCACCTGAAAACTGTGTTCGGCCACCTTAAAGCGAGCCGTGTCTACTCTACATCGTAGGATATTGGAAACGGAGGTTTCACTCTGAAAACGCGTCAATGATGTTTTCCGTTCACACTACGCCGTCATTTTGGATTCGTATTTGGGGGAAACTCGGGCAGGGAGTCATTACCTTCTTGTCATCGTTTCTCAAAAAGCTCCATTTTGAAAACGTTTTCCGTCCACACAAAAAGGAAAGCCAGCGGTTTTAAATTCCACTTGCTTATAGAGCGTTTTCGAAAAGCTCCGTTTTCGTGACGGACTAGTATGGACGGAAGGCCTAACCGTAGAAATAAAGATGCGTTTTCAAATTTCTGCGACGTAGTGGACGCTGCTTTTAAGGACCAGTTGAGTACCGCTAATCCTGGATTTCCAATTAGCAACATTGAGATATCAGGCTCTGGACGTATGGAGTTTACTCTTGAAGGATTGTGTCATGAACGAGAAACGTGAAAATAAAATGCGAGAATAAATTAACAGCGGGCATTGTTTGGAGGTAGACTGAGGGAGGGTTGATATTAATGTACTACTCTTACTATTGACGCCGGTAAAGAATACATTGTGTCCGGCACTCTCAAAATAATGTCTCACTCGCATATTATTAACTCTTGTCACTAACCACACAGATTCAATGATTTAAACAAACTAACCTTCTAGTTGGTAAAAGTCTCTTGATTTATCAGCTAGCAGCTTGTGATCTTCACACGAAATATCCATTAAGAGACAATCACTTGTGTCTGCCACGTATTCAAAGGAACTGCAGTTGAACATATCTCCCTCTGCGACTTGGAGACACAAGTGTGCGCATTCGCTTACAGACAACTGCTGAAAAGGTATCTTGCCAACACCAAGCAGACGGTATTGTTCATGACGTGAAAACTCAGCTAGTAAGTCGTCACTACCAGAAGGTGTGAAAGATTGATCTGAGTAAAGCAAAACATTTTAGCATTTATTGAATAGTGTTTTTCTATCCAGATGTATGCTTATATGACATTAATACAGTTTGACTTGACCAGACTAAGTGTATTCTCAAGTGCAGCCCATCAATGATGACACGAAAGCCATTGGTGAAGGCAAGTTTGCTTTAGACCAAAGTCGAGAGTTGACGAATTTCCTAACTATTAATTCGTATAGACACAGAAAGCCGCTCATTGAAATGCTTGTCTTACACAGTTTTTTTAGCTTCATTCGACGAATTTCTTAGGTTATCAAATTGGTTATACGTTGGAGTTTCTAAGTTACTTGGATAAAAATAGGTGCCCTCGATAATCGTAGAAAAAAAGGCAAAGCTTTCGTGGTTTGATATTAGAATATTGCCTTCTTAAATTAGTTTTTTGTCGCTTTATCATTTATTATTTGAATCGCTTGGAAGTTTAAGAAAATGGTTTTAGCAGGAAGCTTTATCCCGTACGATGACCTATTACCCGTTCATTACTAAACAAACATTTCGTTCCCGCATTTACAAATAATGTTCCCTGGATTGAAATACTTGAAAAAGTACATGTAAGTGCCTATTCGTACAAGACACGATTCTTTCCATAATTAAGTTCTGCGGTAGATCCCTCGTCCTAGCTGTGAATGAATTTGCATTGCATTTTTCTTGTGTGGTATTGTTCCAGTCATTTTGCTTAAATAAGCGGATTGCTGAAAAAGGATTAGTAGTAGTAGTCGCAACTTTATTTGAAGAGGGTAACACATAACAGTTAAAAAACTGACAAACCAGTGGCCCTCTATACTAAGTTAAAAATTAAATTACTATTTACACTTGTGAGATAAAAATAAAAAATAAAAAAAATAGAAAACAGCAGTCGTTTTGGACAGGGAAGTCTTCAATATAGCTATCCGGGCACGGTGTGACATGAGAGCAGAAGTTGCTGACTTTGAAATGAACAGCTATCGCAGGGCTGCATACAGACAATACATCCTTTGGAAATATGGAAAGTTGGGCAAAGGCAATACAAATGTCGCTGATTTCCTTGATTTATTTTAGACGTATTTTTGTTAAAGCGTTTTAAATTGGTTGAGCAGAACAAAGAAAATTTGTATTATATTGCTGACAATCAAATGTATGATGAGATGACATTTGTAAATTTCATTCTAATCAAACTCCTCCTGCTGACGTTTGTAACTTCACCACATATTAGTGGTTTGTTTGATTAAGAACGCTTTTGCTGTTCATTCCTCTGAGAACTTTTTTTTACCAGTTTCGCAGGTTGTTTTAATAAAGGTTAAAGCTTTATCTGAAAACCGACTAGATTTCCCTCTAATGCAGCGATTCCTATCAGTTACTTTGGAACAAAGTTAATGGATTTATTTGGATGTAGATTTAAGTCGCGGTTTCAGTGGTTTACAAAGGAATAAATAAAAATACCTGATGATTGCATGTAAATCAGCCACCAAACAGGTACCAAGCGGTAACAATGACAATTGCATTGATTTTAAAGAGTTTAAACCCCAAGACTTTTGGCAGCAGCCAAGCATTTGGCGTGACTCAGGCTGTGTTTAAGTTTACATGAAACCGAGGGAAATGAGCGATTCTTATCTGAAAAATCATAATTTATGGACAATACGACTTTTTTCTTCTGACATAAAATTGTATTAAGAATAACATAATCCAATTTTATAAATAAACTTTCATTACAATTTCCAAACAAAGGTTCTTATTTTTATTTTAAATAAACATTATCTTTATGCGATATGTTTACCCAAGTTGCCATATCTATTTTGTATTCTTAAAAAAGAATAATGGATCAATTTTTGCGGGATTTAGGCTCTGTTGATTAGACTTTTTAATTACCAGAGTTGCATACATATAGTTTTCATGAAGACGATTTTTCACCTGAGATTTTGACAAAATTAAGCAATACATTCATTTCAAAGCGTTATAAACTGTCGAAAATGTCAGTACTTCAACCGACATGTTATGTCCTTCTAGAATGGCAAAAGATCAAATAAAAATACTCTGAAGGAAATTTTGTATCGATTTTCAGAGTCTCCTTTACAATATTGCAATAAATATTGTATGTACCTGAGAGGCTTGGGCCAAGGACTCGGCTGGCGAATACATAAAACAATATCTGTATTCTAGTAGTTTGTCTTTCTTCATCGATTGATAGATATATTTGAATGGCATTAGCTATTTGTTTCTTCATTTTGAGATGATTCCTATATTTCGCCAATAAACCTGGTAGTGTGTGGTTGGAACTAAACGACTGTTTAAAAATGATACAATGACACTAAATAAGGGATACGTCCAGCAGTTTAAAGAGAACAATTCTAAACCTGAATGACGCAGAGAAATCAACTCGCGATTAAAAAAAATTGTCAAAAAAATAATTTACCTTCACAGAGTGAGGACTTCTGCTCTCGGACCAAACTAAAACACAAGGCCAGACATAAAACCTGTCATTGAGAAAAACAAAATTAAATATTTTTTTTCATCATACCTGAGATAAACCGTAAAAGCTTAATTCCCAATAAACTATTCACGAACCTGTTTCACTTTTTCGCGGATGGACATTTCTAGAGTTCACTTGCTCGTATTAAGGTCATTTTGAATAGAGATAAACGTTCACGTGAATATAAAAGATTCTGCCGTTTGCCCAGCAGTCGAAAGAGCCAGTAAGTTGTACGCGTTGTACTTGGGCTTAAGAGATCCCCAGAGGAAACACTCATTTATGCTGCTCAATTAAATATTTACGATAATCTCGAGTGTGAATTTGTCAGCAGTTGCGCATATTGTGTGAGATCCCGGGCAGCGCAATTGTACCCTCCTAAGAGACATGCTATTCAGAAAAAGCTCATTAATTTTTTGAAAACAATAAAAGTCGTCGCAACTTGCAGATAAAGACCTTTTCTTCACACCAAGAGTTGCATGTCCATACGTATATATACTAGACAATTAAACTAGCAACAGAAATTGTCACCTGTTATATACATCAGTACCATTGTTTATACTGGGAGAGTGGTTCCTGGGGGATACACAGATGTGTTGTCCATTCTAAGGAAATACGAAGTAAACAAAATTTTATTATTTCAATAACTTCCAAACTCGCGCACGATTAGAATAAATAATGACATGCTAAAGTGTTGCCAAACACCCCTAGAGCGAGATCTAAAATTTAACGTGGAAATATCCAAAGCTTGAAAAAAATCCAAAAATGGTTGACGCATTATTATCAGTAACTGTTCCTTAATCATATAATTTGCATATTCATTTTAACTTATGTAAACTATAAATCCACTTTACATGACATAGCAAAAATATTTTGCCCCAGCTACCAACAACAACACACCGCAATAGTTTCTAAACACACCACAGTATTAATATTTCCCGTGGTGTCTTAAAATCCAGGAAACTAACTGATTTGGGATTCAAAATGCTGTAACCAAGTTTTACTTATTTAACAAAGCTCTAACGTCATTACATGATTAAGACAGCTAAAATGAGTAATACTAACATCAGCCAATCAGAATGGTTTATTTCTGATTCAATATTTCTAAGTACTGGGCCAAAGTTTCTGCAGCTTTCATTCAATTATAGCAAAAAATATCATCAACCAGATTGCTTGGGGTTGGGTGGGGAGAATATCAGATCCCTGCAGCTTTCGCAAGTGCACCTTACTGCGTTCAATACACTCTGTTAGAGGTTTGACTGATTATCTTCCAGTTAACGGTCACACTTGATTAGGAAAAATTCATTTAAATTTTTAGTTCTGAGCTTTAAATAGTGTATCAAAACATTACCTGTTCTCCCTAGAAAAGCCACTGCAAATCAAACGACGGATAATTAAAATAAGAAAAAAAAAACTGTGAGAAAATCTGGCTAAGAAAACATAGAAAATCGTACTTGTTTTCTGTATAATTACGTAATATTCGAGAAAATATTTCATAACTTTATTCAGTCATAAAAAAACTTGTATACTGCTTGTTACAACCCTTTTCATGATTAACTTTTCCAGTCGTATTGCAATATAATCTCGCATTCATGTGAGGAAATTTCGGGCTATTTTGTAGTTTTAACCCGAAATTGCCTCGTATCCGCGTATTGTCGAATTACATTCCATTTCAAAAAGCCATGGTAAGAGCGATTTTTAATGAATCTGAACAGAAAGGTCTGTTATTGTTCCTTGCCGACAAAACACGTATGGGGTAATTATTGGTTTAGAACAGTTGCCTCTGATTTCGTCCGTGAGATGTATTTTATTTTATCATTTCAGGAGACTGGACATTTGTTTTGATGGATACAATTGCTATGATTCCCTGGATTGATAATATGGGCTCATTATCTCACAGATGCAAAGCTTTAATCATTATGCATTTAGCTATTTCAATCCTAACTTCGAACTTTGTCGTGCTCTGCAAAGTCTGTTATCATTTTGGGCCAATTCATTTTTTGAATATTTTATCACCAAACCTTGCTGACATATTTTTCATAACCTTTTCAACACAGTTTAGTTTGTTGAAATTTAATGGCTGAAAACTTAACTAGCCTTTTTTCGAAAAGCCTTGTAAAAGATTTGTAATATTTGCCTTCCCAAAAACAATATATCAGAATAACGAACTATCCTTCGACTGATGATTATTTGGTTTTCTAGTCATATACATGAATGGCACGCCTGGATTAACACTTGGTCAGTATTAAAATGAAAGTTGTTGTTGTTGCACTGTCACGCAATAAAAAATAATTCGAAAACCATTCAGCGGATAAAATAAAAAAAATTATGACGTTGCAGGAGATAAATAAAGAAGACAATTCTACAAGTTTTAGGTTTAACGCTTTCCAATATATTTTGTGATTTTCCAAAATAGTTTTTTTAACACAAATCTATAGTTTTTGTCGGCAATTCTTCAAAAATCGTTTTAAGTAAAGGGTTTTCACGGAAGCCATTTTGAGATCATCTAAAACCACCTATTCTTTTCTGCAATGTGGAGCATGTCCGAAAAAAAAAATGAAAATTATTACTTTCATGATAACTGATAGTTTTGGTTGTATCCCAAGAACGGCTGATTGGATGCCGCAGAAATTCTAAGCCCCTTGAAATGACCTAATGCCGCAGGCACTCTGCAGCCCCTTTCTGTGATTGTCTGATGCTGCAGAAATTCTGCAACCCTTGATATTATCTGATGGCGCAGAAATTCTGCAGCCCCTAAAATGCGGCAGCCCTTTAAATGATCCAATGCCGCAGAAATTCTGCAGCCACATTAAATGATCTGATGCTGCAGAAATTCTGCAGCCCCTTTCATGGTCTGATGATGTTGCAGAAACTCTACAGCTGCAGAAATTCTGCAGCAGCTCCTTCAATGATATGATAACACAGAAATCCTGCTGCCCCTTCATGATATGATGCCGCGTAAAATTAAGCAACAGCAGCAAAAGTCGTGCCCTTACTTTCTGTTATAAAAAAGATACGCAAATCCTTGGATAAAATAGATGTTTAATTAAACTTATCTACATGATGAAACTGAAGCACAACATTTATATTAACCGTATGAAGTTGTTTGAACTAGTCATAATGGAATCTCTGTCAGTTATCACCACGTTCACGTGTTTGTTGAGAAATAACTTTACAGTAGCTTTTGGAACATTCTCACCGGGGGGGGGGGGGGGGGTACTCCCTTATATGGGCTATATAGGTATGTGCGGCCCCAAAGGGTATGTTTTTCCAGCCGTTTTGGTCATAAATAGGGTATCAATTTTAGCTGACTTTGGCCATTTTGGTCCTAAATAGGGTATGGGTTTTGTACTCCAACCCTGATATGGTTATGTTCTTCAGCCTAGAAACCACTTTTTCATCATTATCGAAATGAAAATCAAAAAAAGCCCTTTACATATTATGTTTACGGTAATTTAACATTGGTCTGAACTAGGGATCCAATTATGACGCAGGGATGGGAGGCGCGGTGGCCTCATGGTTAGTGCGCTCGTCTCTGGATCGAGTGGTCCGGGTTCGAGCCCTGGCCTGGGACATTGTGTTGTGTTCTTGGGCAAGACACTTTACTCTCACAGTGCCCCTCTCCACCCAGGTGTATAAATGGGTACCGGCGAATTTAATGCTGGGGGGTAACCCTGCGATGGACTAGCATCCCATTCAGGGGGGAGTAGAAATACTCTCAGTCGCTTCATGCTAAGGAAACCGGGATAAGCTCCGGCCTGATGGGCCACTTGGCTCGTATGCAGACTTTACCTTACCTTACCTGAACTAGGGATCCAATTATGACGCAGGTCTGAAACAGGATTTTGAAGTAAGGTTCAGGTCATAAGTAGGGTTTCGATTTTTTGGTCAGGTCATAAATAGGGTAGGGAATATCGCAGATTTTGGTCATAAATAGGGTAAGGGTTTTCGGAAGCGGGCCGCACACCCCCACCCAATTTTTCTGGGAGCATCCCCCCCCCCGGGCATTCTCACCACTGCTGACTTGACGATATTACAAAATAGGAGAAGAAACTAATTGACATAACTTTACCTTGTAGCTTAATTACTCGCTGCTGGTTTAAATTTTGGTGTAACCGACGCGGCGCTTCTAACGCGCTCATTTCATAAGCAAAACGACGCAATTTATTCTGTTGGCCGGCCCAGAGCTCAGATCCGGCTATTCCTGGCGATAAAACTCGAAACTTCTACAGATACGATGCTTACCCAAAGGCTCTAGTGAAACCGTGAGAATGTCCACTTTAAATTTAACTGGAATTTTGCACGCTTCTAAAATGAACGCAGCATTGCCAACTTTCGAGAGGTACCTCGTTATTAAATTACCACCCAATTTACCGGAAATTGGCCGCTCACTCGAACAAAGGCACCAGATAGCAGACAAAAGATCAAAGCAACATCTAAAAAATGTGGCGATTTGACAAGGAGGTGCACGTGACTAGTAAAAGAATTGCCGTGGACCGGCGCTCTGCGAAAGGTCGTTTTGTGCAATCCACTAAAAGGCATTTTTTTTTTACCCGGACAAAATTGATGCGCGACAAACCTGGCAATCCTTCGAAATGCTGAGACTAACCCAAAAGGGTGCTTTCATTACCTGTGTCGGTGTGCCTTTAATTAAAGGGGCTCAGTCACGGCGTCTTGAGTTATTTTGAACATCGAAAAAATAACCGTTAAATTGAAGGAAACCTAAAAATAACACTTTGTAAAGATAGAAAAACATCAAAGAGACGATAATAAACCATAAAAGAACAAAGATGGTTAAGGATGGAGAAGATTGACGCGGATTGCAAACAACGAATTTGAAAAGTTGTGCTAAGCTTTTCAAACGTAACTTAGCCCCTTTAAAGAACAATGCTAGTCGCTATATATTTGTTTACAAACATTGTTTTTGTTATTTAAATGTTGAAAACTTTAAACAAAAGAACTCTTTGTTTCACCAGCCAATAGTTCTCTGGTTGGCATATTATTAACAATAGGTGACGTCACTGATATCTTTGCTATTCAGTGAGATCAGGAGCCATAATCAGGGACGGAGACCGTAAGTCTTGGGATGCGCGTGGACCCATGATATGGGACAATTTTTCTATTTTTAGAACAAATTGCGCCACCCTGACGTCATATATCCGCGCTGATCCACGCACGTGTCCTGGCCTCTCGCGTGGATGTTGTCACGTTGTGTGATGAAATTGTGAGAGTTGCGAGATCCTCTTGCCCATTTTTCACAGCAATGGCAGGGAATAAGGCAGAGAAGAAGAAGCAGGGCTCTTCTATGTACTTTTGTGCTCTGATTTAATGGAAAAGGTGTGTTTTTCAAGGTCGAGAATTTCTTTAATTTCGCGCTGTGAATGAATAAAATCCGCTCGCCGGCTAGTTGTACGCGTAAACTTTTGTGTTTGTTCTATAGAGTTCTGTAAGAACACTGTTTACTCCGGTATCGAGCTGTTAATTTGTGAGTTTGCCAAACAATGCTTAATCATAACCAAAACCTGTTTTTGATAGTTTCTTGTTGTTTCTGCTCATTTGGCTAGTTTGCAAAAGTTTTTGTCTGACGCGTACGAGTAGTTCATTTGCATGGTGCAGCGCGTGCACTTTCAAGTCCGAGTCGTTGTTTTCAAATTGTCAAGCAAAATCGTGAAAAAAATTTGTTTCCTCGTCTTTTGTGCTGAGATACTACAACAATTTTCACTAACGTTCGCCAAAAGGCTACTAACATCATGTGTGTTTCTTTCACATAGTGAAACTTTACGCTGCGAAAATAAAATAGACAAGGAGTTTTAACTCAATCGAAATCTTTATTCGAGTTTTGATTACAAGCGTCATCGTAACTTTTCTGATTATTTCTGCTGTTTTCACATATTTTCAGCTAAGCTTTTAACATGTTCTCAAACATTAATCAACCTAAAACATTAGAGATATTATATAAGTTCGATATACGTTTCACACCAAAGTGCGAAGTCCAATTTGTCATGTTTTACTAGCTGTGCAAAACACACATCGGCGGGCGCTCTTACTCATCGACAACAGACAATTTATTGGATTTACACAAACAAAACTAAGCAGCATCTACGGACATAAACCTATTGTCACTTATTGGGCCTAAACGCCGCTATAACCAACTAGTTCTTTTTTCTTCTGTGTTATGGAAAAGCTGTTAATCTTCTTCATATGTGAAATTTAGATTGGAGTAATGTAATGTTAAAAGAGCAGCGGAACTCAACTTGGTCAGAGATAAAAAGCGGGACATACCTAAATTAGGCACCGTCTTCACTCAGACTGGAGCAACTTAAGGCGGAAATGCTTAATCAAAATTCCAACAGCCATGAAGGCGTTGAGTGATGTGCCAAAAGGATCCAAAAGCATAAACGATTTCGGGAATTTCGGACGCCATTTCCCCTGCGCGACATTCGCGAAAATCCTCGCAGCAATGTGCGCGCGTGTGCCGCAGGCGATGGCGCAATTTGTTCTAAAAATAGAAAAATTGTCCCATATCATGGCGCCAACCCCAATACTAGAAATGGCGCGCGCTTACGGTCTCCGTCCCCGATTATGGCTCCTGGTGAGATACAAACAAAAGTGGTCAAGTATTCTGCAATTTAACCGGAAAGTATTTGACGGGTGATTGGTGACAGATTCGCTGTGGAGAAGCGGCTCCAGTGATCATAACTTTTTAATACAAAAGAATGCAGTTCTTTCGACCCGGCGGCGTGAAACAAACGCAAAAAGCCTTTGTTCAGTTTCTCGCCACCGCATGATTAATTCTCAAAACTGCTAGCGTTATTGACATACTCTTAGGTTGATCAGTTAGGTTTTGGAGGTCTTCAAGTGTTTATTCTCTCGCGTATATGCAACTTGCAAAAGATAATCATGGGAAAAAAGTACGTCAGCAAAACTACGGTGCGTAAAAATTTTGTCTTGAGAGACTTACCTGTTTAAAGGAAGGAAGAAAGCATCATTGGAGCAGAACAGATAGATATGGAAACTACAGCCGCAGGATCAGCACATACCTCTTCCCTCACAACAAAGAACAGCATCAAGGTACACTATGAATCTGTATCGGTTAAATTTAGATACAGCAATAATTTTGCAGTTGGTGCAATGTTGTACAAAATTCTTCATGTAGCGCGATCGAAAGCAAAACAACACTATGCAACGACATTCTTAAAAGAAGATAATGGCTTTTGAAAATTGCTGAATCTAGCCTCACAAAAAGTTCCGGCCTTGTCTCGAATTCTTATGCTAAAATTAAGCCGGAGCTTTGACCTCGGAGATTATCTCCGAGGTCAAGGCTTCGGCTCGTCAGAATTATATAGGCCGTGTCATAATTTTTATTAAGGAACAAGGCATTCTCATTAGTAACTACACTACTTTTTTTTATTGGTGATGTGCTAAACGATATTATACCTGCCAACTCTCATGCATTACATGAATGCGTGAGTCTCACGCCTCCGGATCTAAAATTGTGACCTCACGCATTCAGACCAATTTCTCACGCTAAGTAACAATAGCGAGTGTAAATGCTTAACAACGTTCGAGAAGTCGTCACAACATCTTCGGAACTCTTTAATAATGCTCGAGATTGATTGGAAATCCTTTGGAAATCGTTGGCGCGCCCTGTTTTGAAATCGTCGAAAATCTTTCTACACCTTGAGTTATCTTTGGAAGTGATCGGGAAATTTTCGGAAGTGGTCGGAAATCTTCGGTGATCTTCGGAAGTCTTTCGAAAACTTTGGCAACCTTCGGAAGGCGTCGGTAAATATTCAGATTTTCAGGTTTTCTGAAGACGAAAAGTCTCAAGCATTTTACTGAAAAAAAGTTGGCAGGTATACGATATTGTTTGAAAAGATTTGCTCCCAGCGTGGTTACAGACTGTGTCGCACCAAAATTCATAAGTAGTTCGAGTTCTGCAACAGGATATGGACAATACACTTAATCTTGCATAAAATCCAAACGCGGCCAATGGAAAGCGCGCTGTTAAGAATTTTGAAAAAGTGTTAGCTACATGTAGCCTATGGTTTACTCTTTACTCAAACCACAATGTCTTTGAACTGTTTTATCCAGTTCTGCTTGATGAATATGCTGTCTGATGTCATTTGTTTTGAGACTGTTAATCAATGAAAATCTAATTTGGAAAAGATTGTTCAAGTGTTAAATTTCAACATCACCACTACGAACTGAAATAAATAAAAGGAGCTTGTTGTGTTTATGTTTTCCCTTTTCATTTGTTTCAGACCCTTATTTGGGAGAAGCAGTGAAGATACTGATCAGTGTCACTACAAGTCACCACCAGACATTAATTATCAATTATCATTGTTTTTGTATAATAACGTTTAAATTATCTTTTGAAGCACGACTCAATTTCTTGTATATATCATCCTAAATTGGAAACTGAATGCATTAAATTATTTTCTTAGCATTTGTTAGCTCTGTCAGAAATTTTAAAGAACTGTGCAGTTTGCTATGCCTCAGTATATTGGCTGCCTAGTTCTGATCCCAGAGTGCAGAATTTCTGCAGCCTGTGCTATGATCAGAGGGTGCAGAATTTCTGCGGCCTGTGCTATGATCAGAGGGTGGAGAATTTTTGCGGTCTATGCACTGATCCCGGGGTGCAGAATTTCTGCGGTTTGTGTTCTGATCACAGGGTACAGAATTTTTGCAGCATTTTTGTGGTCTGTGCTCTGATCGCAGAGTGCAGAATTTCTGCGTCCTGTACTCAGATCTCAGGGTGCAGTGTTTCTGTGGTTTGTGTTCTGATCACAGGATGCAGAATTACTGCAGATTTACTGTGGTCTGTGTTCTTATCACAGGGTGCAGAATTTCTGCAGCCTGTGCTCTGATTTTAGAGTGCAGAATTTCCGCGACATGTGTCGTGTTTTACATATTGCTGAAGGGAATCGTTTCCCCGCACCGTTAATTTTCAACCAAAACATGACTTTCAATATCTTATGAAAATGGTATTCTATTGAGGGTTAAAATATAGATTATCTCTGCTTATTTCCAGCATAGAGCATAAGTAGGACGTTTTTGCCGAATTATGTGTAGAAGTTAGGAAAAAAGAGCGCAGTTTAGCCGAAAAAGCCATTTTGGAAAAACACAAAATATTTTGGAAAGCGTTGTTTGTATGTTTTGCCAAACCTCAGATATTCGTCGAAATATTTTGCACAAATTTTCAGAGCCCAATATGGAGGCCCCCTGGAGCTGTCATTTCATGTCATAAGTGTCGTACGCCAATATGGCGGCCGGAAAATAGTGCAAACATCTGGAGCTTACTTTAGCTATCTAGGCGACTGATTAGCTGAACTGAACAAGTAAAAACTCTTATTCCTCGGCTATTTCAGCTTTAACAAAAATAATATACAAACTGCGGTTACAAACATGACAAAACAACGCATGTTGTAAAAAACTTTGATTAATGACTTAACGTTTCGTATGCCTCAACATACATCCTCAGAAGTGACGGTTGGCCGGATAATACAACAAGATATTTAAATGCTTCAGAGAAAGACTGGAACCTAATTAAGACAATACTGAAAAAAAACTGATAATATACAGACCTATTAAAGTCTGCTGGATAATATATAAAAGGCTAGTAAAGTAAAAGTTTCTCGCTGCCCACATTTTCGTTTAAAGAAGGTTTTAAATCCTTAATCAATAATGATTCTTTAATTCTACAATGAATATCAGAACACCCGGTGCTAAAATTTCAAAATGGTCGCACTTGATATTGTGTCCTGTTGAGGTAATGTGATCCGCGATGGCTGATGTTTGACAACTCTTCGTGAGTGCTTTAAATGTTCAGTTTTTCGTCGTGTAAACGACGCTTCGTTTTACCTATGTGAAAGTCATCACAGTCCCAGCTAGCCTTGTATACAACCTTAGACTTGAGCGAGCGGTAAAGCCTGTAAAAATTATTTTTAGGTTAATACAACCATAGAACTTGTAGATACAAGAAATAATAATTGGTCTGTATATTATCATTTTTTTCACTATTGTCTTAATTAGGTTCCAGTCTTTCTCTAAAGCATTTAAATATCATAAGTATTCTTGTTCTTCGGCCATTTCAACTTTACAAGGAAAAGAAAACAAACGGCGGTTACAAACATTATCCATACACAACGCATGGTCTAATAAAAATTTTCTGGTTTACTTGACGTTTCGTATGCTACAACATACATCTTCAGAACTAAACGGTTATAACTGTTACAAACATTTAAAGTACAAAAAATAAAGAGGGGAACTGGAGACGAAATAAAAAACAATGACAAAATTGATACTACCGAAAGTTGATACTACCGGTAGAAATTAGTAAAGAAATAGCTTCTCGCTACCAACATTTTCATTAAGTGAGGGTTTTAACTCACTGATCAAAAGAGTTTTCTTAATTTTACACTGTAAGTCGGACTTTCCAGTAGCGATGATTTCAAAATGGTCCCATTTGATGTTGTGACCGGTAGAGATTACATGGTCAGCCAAAGCGGAAGCGTGACAATCTTGTGTGAGAGCCTTAAAATGACCAGTCTTCCTATCATGTAATCGTCGTTTTAGCAAGAGACTATGATCTAAGAGAACACATCCCCCATACATGGCCCTCTTCCCATGATAATCTTTTTAAATCTAATTTTAGCGCGTGGTCAAGCTGAGAGGCTATTTTAGGAAAGACACCTGATTGGCCAATTTAAATGACGTAATAACATTGAGGTTTAATTTTAGCAGTTAATCAATTACGCAAAAAACTTTTCGTCGGGATTTTCGAAGCGCATTTCGTAAGGTCAGAGGAAGAATAATTCTAAATGTCTGGCGCTTTGAAAGAGCTTTACAAAGAGATCTCTTTTTTCTGTTTAGGCCGTTTAAGTACTTTTCGCGAAACGACTTTAGAGCGTGTTGTGAATGCAATTCTTGTCAGCAGCTAGAGCGGCTATTGTGAACCAGTCATGCAGAGAAATGACAAGACTAATTTCCGACGTAAAAATCACGATAAACACATAGAAGATAATTTCAGTCTGACCAGCAGTTTTAAAAGGCTTTCCAGATAGGTCTCTCTCAGGGTCCCTACCGATCCAAACGATGTTTTAGTTTGTTCCAGAGAAGCACCTTTTTCGGCGTGGACCTCCCTGAAACTCTGTTTCATATTATAAAGCAATTTCGAAATTAAATATGCAAACATTTACACCGGGATTTTCGGACCGAAAGTTCTAACGAACGGGAAACAAGTATTGTGCTGTCCTGCGCTTTGAATAACCTTTCCAAAGAGATGTTTTTCGATTTAATCCGTTCAATACTTTTCGAGAAACGAGTTTCGTGCGTGTTTATTGGAATGCAATTCTAGTCAGCAGTAAATATTACACAGCACTTCCGATATTAAATAAACAAAGATTTGCACCGTTTTTTTTGGAGTGAAAGTTCTAACAAACGCGAAACAAATATTTTAGCTGTCGTGCGCTTCAAAATACCTTTCGAAAGAGATCCTTTTCGCTTCAAGCCTTTCGGCACTTTCCGAGAAACGACTTTCAAGCAGGTTAGAAATTCGAGTCTTGGCACTTTGTGATAATCATTCGTTATTCATGCTGGGGAATGACACGACTTCTGTTTTACGGCTTCGGAGAAGCACGTATAATTTTCCTGCCCAGCTCTGAAAATGATTTCCAGTGCTAACAGTTCGGCAGTTCAACTGAACAAACTGATTTTTTTTTTCTCTTAGCCCGCTAAATTTTCAATTTCTTATTTGGATAGACACAACCTGATGACCGTTGGCCATTGCTTGCGTGATCGGGCGCCTAGACTAAAAATAACCTTGACAGCGTGACGCGAAGCTTAAAATAGATTTAAAAAGATTATCATAGGGCACGGGGATATGTTCTCTCACCTCATAGTCTCTTGCGTTTAGTCATTGTTTTGTCTTGTGTGAGAGCCTTAAAATGTTCAGTCTTCCTATCATGTAATCGTCGTTTTGTCATTGTTTTTTATTTCGTTTCCAGTTCCCCTCTTTATTTTTTGTATTTTAAATGTTTGTAACAGTTATAACCGTTCACTTCTGAAGTGTATGTTGTAGCATATGAAACGTCAAGTAAACCAGAAAATTTTTATTAGACCATGCGTTGTCTATGGATAATGTTTGTAACCGCCGTTTGTTTTCTTTTCCTTGTTAACTTGTCAATGTTTAGTACACTTTTGATCATCATGTACAAAGTATTAGTTTCAGTTATAATCAGAGGTTATGAACTTTTAACCCCAAAAAATCATTTGTTCAGTGCTTCTGCAATGCAGATGGACATAACTTAACATAACCTTCCAGTTAACATGTTCAGTTTACATATTATTGTTTTTGTTGTTCATTTTATACAATTGGACGGTTAGAACTTGGGAAGACTACCACCATTTCTAATGGCAAATTACTAATATTGGGGTTCTGCAGGAGGGAGGGGGTGACTCTATTGTTTTCGAGATCTGTCAGAGACCGACTCATCACTGCCAGTGTGACGTCACATAGCAACAAGTCGAAGCTTCGCTCGGCTTGCCCAGATTTGGCGTCGGGACTCCATTGAATTCAAATAAAAAGAGAATAGCACAAGCTTTTTTTGCGCTATTATTCACTAATTTGGCATAAATGTGCAAGCTTTGTAGTGGATATTGTCTGTGAGTAAAACTGTTTGTTGTTTTGTGTGCGTTTTTAGTTCCAAATTTTATTGAAAACAAATCGGGTCAAGTGGGCTTACCGCCATCGTGACTTCCGGTCAAGTAAAGGCCACCCAAAACGCCCGCCGTTTTCTCTTCAAGTTTTCGACAGAAGTACCCCATAATAGGAGGTTTTGTTCCTCTTTGATATAACTTTCCAGCCATCGTTATTTTTTCTCAATGTGATGAGCCATTTTGCTCAACAATCCTTTTTGAGTTCGAGGGCGTACATGTCGGTTTGATTTCTCGCGTATTAAACTTTGTTCGATTGGTGAAAGGTCAAGAGTGTCTATCTTTACCAGCTGTTAGCTGGTTGAATGCTTGTGTTTTTAAATTTTGTGGGGTAGATGACTGCCTGTGTGCTCCAGAAGGGCTAAACTTTAGAAAACACGGCCACGATTTCGTAACATTAAATGCCTGCTCCCGAAGTCCCGCAGTCAATAAATATTTGCATATGGAAACAAAAGAGAAAAACTTAATGTATGCACGACACAAGCGTGCTACTCATTAATATACCTGGTTCTAAAATATAATCCATCAGCCGAAACAAGCGCGTTACACATGAAAAGACTTCGTTCTATAATCGATGAGCCGAAACCCGGAGTTTAAATATTCATTTTATCCACTGCGGGACTGCGGGAGCAATAGTTTTACTCGTCTTACTTTACTCGTCTTACGTTCATCAACCCATAAAATGGCGATGCTCATCGTTACGTCTCCTATTGTCATTAATGTGCTAACCAGAGGTTTATTGGCTCTCGAAACAAAGGATTCTTTTGTTCTGTGGTTCGCAAAATTTAAATATCAAAAGACTTGTTTGTAAACAGTGAATATCGCTATACAACACTGCGGGACTAGGTCACGCAATTCTGAAGTCGCTCTCCAAATGCCATTCCGTTAACTTTGAAGGGATTGTTGAGACGAACCATAAGTACTGAAGGCTTAATTCTCAGCACAGAGCAAACTTAATATACCATGTACCAAACTTCCTATTCTGGGATCAGGACATCTCCGCATTTCTGCGTGGGCTCTGGAAAAACGTTGTCAATCTATTAAACTTTGTCGACGTCTCAGACACTTGCTAGTATGTTTCTACTCCAAATATGAGGCTTTCGAATAACTTATCCTACCGAAAATTACTGCAAAGAAGTCTTCCATATATTTTGAATCTTGGGTAACATTGAACAAAGTAATCGAATAATAAAAAAGTTAGACACTTTTACATTTCTTTCAGTTAACGAACCAGAAAATTTGGCCGCCATATCGAAAATCACCGATGTATGACGTGACGTCACACTGGTAGTTATGACTAAACCACTGTTTGCCTGGAGACACCCCCTCCCTCCTGGGGTTCTGTTAGAATAGTGGGTTAACTTGACTCTGAACAAAACCATTAACCCTGGGTTAGTGCTCACTCTGCTTTTAGTAACTGCTTCGAGAACTCAGTACAAGCAAAACACAGGTTACTTTTCAACAATTAACTTAATGTTGAACTAATTTTAGGTTTAGGCAACAAAGTATGATGAACCAACAAAATACCTGGGAGGTGTGATTGTTGGCACTGGCTAAATGAAAACGAATCTTAATTGGTTTTAAGAGGTGATTTGAATAAAAGAAATGCATAAAATGTAAATGAACATAATACCGGTAAGTCAAAGTTCAACACAACTGAATGGACTTTGCTTCAAGGCAACCATTGCAGCATCAACATGTGTAAAAACCAATACGAAAATCCTTACAAAGATAACATTACAACTATTACAACTGTCCGCAAACTAATGAGCACTCACCTTTCAAGGGTATATGATCTCAATTACCCCTGCACATGGATGCTAGTCCAAACATGCCCATACCACTCTAGATATAATATATATTTCTTTCTTCTTATGAATGCTTATGTATGCTTTTGTTTTAATTTCAGGTCTTAATCCAGGGCCGGTGCCTCGAATGGGACTTCATCCCGTTGCACCTGCCCTTTTTGGGTCTTGCCTTTGTTTGTTTATGCTATTTGTTTATGTGGTGTACCCAATAAATCTGTTAAAATAAGAAAGGAACCGGCTGAACAAATGCATAACAAATAGTAGTCGCCGAAAAGACTTGCCGTTAATTAGCAAATTTTCATGTGTTTTTGGGACCGATCAGATTTTGGTCCGGCAACGGTACGGTTATAAATTACCTTGCCAGTTAATTACAATCTACCATTGCATCTTTTATGCTCTAAATTGCAATAATAAGTTTATCATGATAAGTGAATGACAAACCTGTGGTTCCAAGTAAAGAAGCGCTAATTAAATCAGGAATTAAGCCAAGCTTTGTAGTGCCATTTCGCATTTTAATCCACCTATTTGGGACTTCTTTTCTGAAGGAAAACAGCTTAGCAGTCATTCTAAATGAAATCACAACGTATCTTGTGAGACTGCTTGAAAATCGCTTTAAACTTTTAGGAGATTTCAAATACATGCAATTGTACCTAATTGCAGTCTCAGTGTGAGTGTCTGGATAAACTCTCTTACTATAAATGCTTACCTGACTTCACGTTTAGAGGCATGCCCCTCTTCTGTACTCTCTTGAAAGTGGAGCAACATTAAAAACATTAGCCCAGCGATAGTGGTCGTCGGAGTGAGGCGTTTTTGCGAGTAATGTCGATTCAGGTCGATTCATGCGTACGTGACGAGGTCGTGATATGCCAACTTATCTGTAGTGAAACGTCAGCGGTAACTTTTTTCGGTTTATTCAATCTCTTTTTTCTCCTTGATTACTTGATGGAAAGGGTGTTGACATGGCCCACTTTGGTCACGCAAACAGCTGCATTTTCGGCGGTGACGTGCCAAAGAACAATCGTCCTTAATTCATCCTTTGTAATGCCAGGCAAGCCACATAGCTTGTTTGAGAATCAACTTCTGCATACTCATTTTTTTTTAATTTTTTAAAGACTAAATTGTAATAGCCAGACTGTTGCTTCTTTGCCTTTCAAGCGCACTCAAATGAAACAAATTCGATAACAGACTGAGCACATTTCATTAGGTCAATTAAATCACAGTTTCGTTTCTTGTAAATAACAAGTCAACTGACGGGATGTCATGCAACATTCTTTTGAAGTGCTGGCCATACATTTTTCCGCAGTTGCGTTTTATCAGCTTACGACACATTGAAATAAACATGTAAGAGGGGGGGCAGCGGTGAATAGGTTTTCCGATCGTCGGATTTGGCCTTAAAAATCGCACGGATTGTGGATTTTTGGGGTCAATTGAGCGGATCGGCGGATTTTGAGAACACAGTGGATCGTGGATCAGCCGTGAGTTTTTACGCGGATTCCGGATTGTGCTTGTATTATGTTCGGATCTTGGGCCCTAAACGAAATTTGGATCACAGACCTTTCTCCAGCCTTGATCGGTGTGTTAACGAGTTTATCCAAATTATTTCTTTTTTTCGAAAGAAGTTCATTGAATCTCAGGTGTGAGACTGTTCTTGGAATTGCATTGCGTTATAACCATCTAGCCTCTTCCAGGAGTTCAGTTAGTCAGGGTGCAGTGCAGAAAACAGCGCGCGAAAAAATAGAAAAAAAAAGCGCCGCGTTTTTTTTTTATTTTTTCGTGCGCTGTTTTCTGCGCTGCGCCTGACTAACTGAACGCCTGGAAGAAGCTAATAACCATCAAGCATGTTGCCTCCTTTACATTTGGGCGAGATAAACAGTGGCATTCACATGTACCAGTTAACCGTTGAACCTTTACGCTTCTGTTTTCGGTTGTGGTTGTTTTCGGATTTGAACAAAAATTTTGGCGGTTCGACGGATTTGGTGCAAAAAAAAAAAAACACGGATCGGCGGATTTGCATACCCCTGTTTACCCCCCTCATGTCACGTAGTAAACGGCGCATTCGGATTCTATGCAAAAGCAACTACGTAGCGCATAGCACCGTGACGGTCGCGGCCTGATGGTTAGGCGGCTGGACTCCGGATAGAGCGCTCCTGAATACTAAGGCATCGCCATATCGCCTTGGGAAAGGCAATTTTCTTTCACAATGAGTCTCTCCAGCCAGATGTATAAATGGGAGCCGGTACTGTTATCATCCTGGGAAGAAAAGCAATAACTTAAGCTCCAGCAGGTATGAGACACTGGGCCTAGTGACGACTTTACCATATCACCTACAGCAAGCATACTGGTCGTCTTGAGGATTATCACTTATTATGGAAATCGGAGTAAACCAGCAATTCTACAGCTGGGGTGCCAAAAAAGCTCAAGTCCGTAAATGCTCCAAGAAAGCTGAAATATTGTATTTCCCCAGTTATCAAAGCAGTAGTCTTTGAAGGAAAATCCACTCCTCCCCAGTCTAATCTTTGGTATTCAGTGCACTGATTTAGTCTGCTTACCACCATGGAACTGTGCTGACTAAGAAAGCAATAAAGGGATAGAGAAAGGGAAAGTGTTCTAGTAAGAGATTTTCTGGCAATTTAGTCAGACATTCAGCAAACTGTCGAGAAAAACGGACCATCTTAGGGCCTCTTCATATGAGCCCGGTAACCGGGCTGGCTCGTTTACCGGGGCGAATTCTGTAGTGTGTTCATATGGAAAATTTCAGCCCGGTCGACCGAGATGAATTCAAGAAACACAACCAAAACGGTAGAACATAAATTTGTATTGTTCGCGACAGTCATAGCTTTGTGGACTCTTGTAACTTTACTAATAAAGCTAATTCGCATAATTCGAAAGTGGAAATACATACAAGACCAAAATTATGCAATTTTGGCCGCTATGTTGTGAGAGCGAAGCTATTTTGTTTAAAACGTTTCGTCCCGGTCACCGGGCTAAAGTGTTCATATGTGAAAATTCTCATCCCGGTTACCGAGATCTCGGTCGCAAAAACCGAGATCTCGGTAACCGGGCCAGCCCGGCCTCTCTTATGAACGCATCGATATGGTTACAAAGAAAAGAGTGGCAAGGCGAGATCTCAGAAACCGAGCCAGCCCGGTCGACCGGGCTCATATGAAGAGGCCCTTAGACATCCCCAATTTATAATCCGTAGGCCGTTTGCACAGGGGGACTGCATGGTATTAATGAATATTCTGTACATAACATCCATTAGTTCTTCAGGTTCTCATGTAAGGTCTATAACTAATCATTCTCAGAAGTATCAAGGAGACGAAAGTAGACGAGAAAAAAACTGAATTCAAAGTCAATCAAAGCCAGCAAACTACAGATAACTTGGTACATCGCGATCTCGTCACGTACACAAGAATCGACCTGAATTTTCATTACTCGCCGCAACGATGCACTCACGACCAATTTATCGCTGGGTTAGGGTTTTTTAATGTTGCTCCACTTTCAAGAGATTATAGAAAAGGGGCATGCCTCTAAACTGGAAACCAGGTAAGCATTTATAGTAAGGGAATTTATTCAGACACTTTGGATATAGACAGGAAAAGTGGGACTGCAAATTAAACTTATAGGTACAATTGCGACTGCTATTAGGTACAATTGCACGTATTTGAAATCTCCTAAAGAATCAAAGCGATTTTCAAGCAATCTCACGAGAGATGTTGTGATTACATTTAGAATGACTGCTAAGCTGTTTTCCTTCAGAAAGGATAGAAGTCCCAAATAGGTGGATTAATGGGACTACAAAGCTTGGCTTCTTTCCTGATTTAATAAGCGCTTCATTACTTGGAGCCACAGGCTTGCTAATCACTTATCATGATAAACTTAATGTTGCAAATTAGAGCATAAAAGATGCAATGGTAGATTGTTATTAACCGGCAAGAGATGGGTTGTTAGGTATACAATATTTCCTTTTTCACAGCCGCTCCATCCGTATAATTTTTAAGACTACTTCAAGGTAATTTTTAACCGTACCGTTGCCGGACCAAAATCTGATCGGTGCCAAAAAACACATGAAAATTTGCTAATTAACGG
>JAHPZR010000429.1:75000-78642 GCA_019787425.1 Platygyra sinensis | reverse complement strand
CGCCCTCTGTAATTTTCAACTATGGTCATTTGGACGAGAAAAAATCAAATTCCTCAAACTTTCTCAGATGAATGGTCTAGATAAGTGATTCACAAAAATATAATTTTCAGTTCAATTCGATTCGTATTTTAGCGCTGGGGCCACCATCTTGGTTTTGGCCCTCTGAGATGGCTTTCAGCGGCCATTTTAGGGTACATTTTTAACAATTTGCCATACAAAGAAAACGACATAAATCCGGGTAAAAACACCATTTTCCAGACAAGCAAACGTTACTTGTTGCGTTGGGAGGCTGTTTTGGCAATTTAATCTTTATCTGATTTTTTTACAGAATTTTTAATTTCTGCCCTTTCGGACTACTCATGAAGCGCCGTAAAAAAGGCGAAATTTAAAGTTAAATATCTCCAAAAGTACATCACTTGAGATCCCAAAACTACTTTCCACTTAAAGAGCAATGTCTCACCTGTAAAAATATACAATAAAATTTTGGGGCAGTTTAAACTGTGATATTTTAGATGAAGAAGTTTAAGCTCTGCTTTTGTCAATAAAGAGCTGTCGTCCTAATAACATAATAACGTGAAAATAACGATGCACAAAGAAAATACTGATATATTCCACTTACCTCGCGACATGTTGACAACTGGATGCTCCCCGATTCCTCGCGTTATGTTATCAGTAGGTTTCACCCATATTTTCGATGATTAGTGTACGAAATCACTCCAAGACATCACAACGGTTAAGAAAATTTCAACTCTCTGAAACCCGCGTCATAACTATTATTTGTCTTTCGCTTCATAAGCCGCCGTTTACAAGAAGTTTAACAATTTGCTGAGATCCTATCTGACCCAGAAGTCTATTGGCAGCCTTTGAAATCGTCCTGTTATTCGAGGATTCTCATCAAGAACTCGTTTTACTCAGTTCTGTTTCGATCTGTTGTGCACCCGCATTATTCCAGAGATTGCGTTACATTTGACAACTGGACATTCCAATGGGTAGGGGTAGCGTGGGTAGGATGTGGCTATTTGCGCATTTGAACCCCGTTTTTTGCCTACCTCTTGCGCGGATCATTACTTAATTAAAACCAATTTGCGCATTTCAGAATCTAAACATTCCCAGAATGATTTGAATATGAGCTTTTGCTTGGAAATGTGAGTCATCTTTTTTAGGTTATTTGAATGGGGGTTCCTCGATAACACTAAACACTTAAATCTTTGGTTAAAGGTTAGGCCTTTTAACATTAGCTGTGAAAAATTCCCTGTAGCAGTAAATTTTATCGGGATGGAAACAAAAACCGCTCCAAAAATAGCAACATTACTTTGTTCAGTATATCAAGAAGTTTTCGGCTACTTTCCGATGGTTGCCGATCTGTTCGAAAGATTTCGGAAGATTACAGAAGACAGCCGAAATTTTTGAAGACTACCAAAGATGTACAGAGAATACCAAAGATGTCCTAAGACTATCGAAGTTTTCCGAGGAGAATTCCGAAAATTTTCGACGATATCTTCGTTGTAATATTCACATATATACCTTTCATATGTGAAGGACGTATTTTTACAATGTTAAGATAAGATTTTTTCAGAGAGAGAAATCATTGTAATATATAATCAGATTCCTCTATATAATTCACTTTATATAAAGACAGTATGTTTTTCATTTGAATAGTATGCAATGCGAAAAACATATGGCAGATTAATGTAATTCCTTCCTTGTCAAAAGCTCATCAGATATATGCCATACCTGACCGTACAGAACTCCCTACCGATCAAGGCGAAAATGAGCGCGGATTGCATGACCAGAGCAGCTGAACGTTATGTGTTTCAGAATGCTGCTGCACATTGGGTCTAAAAAAGAGACTACAGAATCTTTGGGAGGTTTTGAGCACAAGCTCAAAGTTCATTAGTTAATTTATTACCGATTTTCGAAGAGCAGATAAGAATTTACAATGCTAAAAGACTATGGGACCCTATGTGGTGTCCATGAAAAACCCTCTAAACACTTAACAGTATTTTCTCCCGAAACAGTAAACATAAAACACTAGGCCAATTTAACAGTAAACACTAAAAATTATGTGCAAATAACTCCTTAGCACTTAACTCCATTCAGACCCTCTTATTTTTGCAGAGTAGGTTGTGGAGAGAAGGGTGGGGGGGGGGGGGAGGGTGCAGTGGATTAAAAAAGGATAGGCAGTATCAGGTGAAAAGATTACGATCTGTATGTAATCTCTTGATCATCTTTATCATTTCATCAATGACGGGAGGCCCTACTAGAATATTATTACGTCCTGTTACGTCATAATGACTTAATTTGTGACGAAATACGCCTCATAGCACCACATGCTGAATCAAAAAAAAACTACAATTTTGATTTTATACAGCTTTATGTTTTCCCCCTTGCGAATGCATTTATTGTTTTCGCTTTTAAAACCCCTTAATCTTGACCATAAATGGTCATATGGCGGGAAATTTGAATTTCTTAAATTACCTGTAAGGGCCTGTTCACATGGAGGTGGGGGACCCCAGGTAGGTGAGGTACCCCACCTACGTGTGGTAAAAGAAAGCTAGCCCCGGGACGCTGGGCTGAGGTTTCCAAATGCTTCCAGATTGTTTCTCACCTCTCTTTAATAAGACCTCGTTCTTTGTCAAGCTGTTATTTACAGTCACTGCTCATTTCATTCAAGGGCTTTTCGGGCTCAGTAAGCCTTTCAAGGCCAAATTCATCGAAGAAATCAATCGCTAAAATAAACATCGGCGTATCTTTGTGTACATTGCCGACAGGCCTGCTTAAAATCCTTTCCATTTCGTGTAGCCCCTGAGGAAGGTTAGTCCTGTCTAACAGAAATATTGGGCATTAAATTTAACATTTTTAGCCGTCCGGTCAGCCTTTCAATTGGTTTTATAATGGATAAATGCCCAGCTAAACATCACCCCACCCCACCTTCAGCATTCACATGGAGAAGACTTACCCCACCTAAGCGGGTTACCCGGCACGGCTGACCAGGCAATCCGCCTAGGTGAGGTACCCCACTTCTCATGTGAAAGCAGTCAAGAAAAATAGAGATTGTATGGAGAGATTGGTAATCCCACCAAGGTGGGGGATCTCACCTACCTGGGGTCCTCCACCTCCATGTGAACAGGCCCTAACTCTACGCCATATTATCTGATTAAGATGAGGTTTTCATCTTACTTTCAAGAAAAGTCAAAAATACCTTTGCAATCTTAAAAGTATAAAGAAAACTTTCCTCCAATTATGATGTTCTAATGCCTTGCTTCATTTAAAATATAAAGTTCTCCTCTATGAGCTAGGAATTAGACTTAAGAACCTTCGGGGAGGAAAAGCCCTAGCAACCGACCATCGTGCGTTTTATCAAAGTTCCTTATATTTTCTAAGCGATCCCAATTTTGCATCCGATAAACCCGGGCGGGGAATGCTCAGAAAATTACTAGAGAACCATTTAAAGTGCGGTTTGTGTTGACTTGTTCCTGAAGGAGAAAACCTATTTGTTAAGGCCAAAATATGCTATGCGACAATCGTGATATTCGCCCTGTCTGCTCTTCCAGTCGCTGCTGCAGAAATTAAACCTTAAGGCTGGGCGCTGAAAGTGACGAAAAAGGCCTCGCGCTTCAATGGAAAAAACAAAACGAAACA
>JAHPZR010000429.1:27500-65000 GCA_019787425.1 Platygyra sinensis | reverse complement strand
TAAATGGATCCAGAGAGGTTCCTCCAGGAAAGGAAGATCAGGCAGTTTTTTTTAATTCTTACATTTTGTTATTTCATGTTTAGAACGTTTTAAAATAGCATTATAGAAAAATCCCTGATAAAATAAACTGTTCCTTACGTCCAATATGCGCTTGCACGATGATCAGCTCTTTTCATTCTGTAGATACCAAACCTATAGAGTTTGTCGACGTTCCAGTCAACCAAAACGCTTCCCTCGGGTCCAATATGACTTTTAACTGCACTGCCACTGGTTATCCCAAGCCAACCATTACGTGGGAAAAAGTCAATGATTCAGGTTCCCTTCAATACAACCTAATGGCAGAGATTTTAACAAGCGATGGCAACAGAATTTTCAGCCAGTTGGTGATAACAGAAGTCAAGAGCAAAGATTATGGCATATATCGTTGTGTTGCAAAGAACAGTGTTGAAGAAAAGATTTCAATTGCGGTATTAGGATCTAAAGGTATTTCCTGTTATGTTTTTGCAGTCTAATATACAGGGGGATGGACTGGGGACACTTTTTACTGGACTTCTGATCTTGGTGCTTTTACACATCACATGCTATTGTACTGCTGTAAGTTATAGCAGCCAAACTGATAAAATAGTTGGTTTAGAATAAATATATCTTATCAGACGTTTTGTTGTGTAGTATCGCTGAGTATTTTTACGAGTTGTGCCGTATTTTGGCGAGCCCGTAGGGCGAGTCAAAATACAAACAACGAGTAAAAATTATCAGCGATACTACACAACAAAACGTCTAATAAGAGATTTATTGTCCAACAGGCCAAATTGGTATGTTTGTACGAGCGAATTTCGTGGATATCTATTTACAGGGAATGCGTGACAGAAGTATGCGAAGCGGAACGGAATTGGCGCAGCAAATCCAGCTAACTGATTGGTCAACGGCAGGAAACCTGTCTAACCAGTCCTCTGGAGTACAAATACCTCGTGATATTTGTACTCGTTTTGGGCGTTATTTGTACTCTGCGAAGTGCAGTTGGATATTAATTTGCCTTATATTCTTTTATTATGTATTTATTTATTTATTTTTAATTTATTTATTTATTTATCTATTTATTTTATTTACTTATTTTATTAATTTTTTTTATTTATTTATTTAGTGTAAATTTCTATATTTTCGTTGCTTTACAATCACTTTTTTTTTCCTATTTCACAGAAAGTGTACCAGATCTGTTAAGGTGCGAGCACAGTCAACCATTCAAAACAAAGCCCAAATTTAGCTAGTGCAGGATGGGATTGCAAAATTCAGTGGACTTTAAAGGTTGCTGTAGCAAACTTTTCCACTGGCGCTCATATGAAAATGCGCGCGAACAAAGTACGTTTGGAGTATTTCATTGGTCAATGTCACAAATCTCAATTGTTTCCCGTGGAACCATACTAAACAAAAACTGATTCTTCTTTTCTAGAAAAAAAAGCAAGCTAGAAACTACAAACACATTGAGGAAGTCGAGGAAATGTTGATGTTATATTCATACGACATTAATCGATTCCATTCTTGTTTCATTCACTACGTTAATAGATGAAGTAAACCAGTCCAGAGATACAGTCAACTCTGAGGGAAGGGAAGGTCAGAAAATTATTAAGACAATTATTACAGCTGTTGTTTTGATAACTAATTAATGTTTAAAACTTTGCGACTTTTTAAAAAAGACCCCCGTAAAATGAAGGGTACGTCACGTCCAATACGTGTTCGATGATTCATATGAAAGGGATTTTGAAGTATCACTACCTTGTAACCAATACGTTGATAAGCCTTTTTGCTGTAATGATCTGAAAACAATTGCCCTACTTGTGCTACACGTATTGCCTTTAGTTCAATATTCGAGGGGAAAGGGAAGGTTCTAAGTCTTGAAAAGTAAATAATGTTCAATCTATAACTGAGGGGGACATACATTTCGCCGATATTTAGTGCTAACATTTTAATACTTCCATACTCATCATAAATGTCGACAGGTGTTAACTGATGTATCAAGGCAGATATCTTCAGGTACTAGAAACACTGGTGTAAGTGTACGAATGCCTTCTTATAGCACTTATTTCTGATTTTGTTTTCAGGGCCATCAACAACAAGTAAAAAGAAAAATGTCGAGATCGTAGCGATCTTTGCGACTTTGTCCGTTGCGATAATGTTTTTGGGGACTGTCAGTGTATTTTTGCAATGCCACAGAGGGCGCTGTCGTCGTAATCAGGTAGTTCAAAATACGATAGTACATTGTTTTTGTCAAATATCACAGAAGTAACAAAATCAACAAGATGCTGTACTTCAACGTGTTTATATCATCGACTAGAGCCAGAAAATTTTGTGTAAATTTTATTTACTACTACCTAGTTTACTTTATGCACATAATGCAAAGCGTTATCTAGGAAACATGGTAAGATATGTAAACCGTTAAACGACATAAAGCGACTTGTAAAATATGTAACACAAAAGTGTAATGATAAGAAAATAGGGGAATGTTCTATGTTCTTTTTTCTGATGAGCATGGAATCATCTCACAACGGACTTGGAAGAGTGGGAGGCGAAATGAGAAATGAAACGTTTTTTGGGGAAATCTGCTTGTTCTGTAATACTTACCCTCAAGCGCTTTTATTTAGTGTATTTTCCTGTTTTATAGATTTATTATAAGAGGTCACGTTCGGCGTTCCTTGTCACATTACAGATCAAAAACGGAACGTTTTTGGTCATTTTCTGGGCTGCTCGAAGTGGATGTTTTAGACTGACAGAATTATCGTTTGTGCGGCGTTATAGTCGTCACCAGTGTATCCGAGTAGCCCCACCAATTTAAGAGGCTGTGGCACACGCCTCATGCTTCCATCTTTTAAGTTAGAATACATGCACAAGTCATGGTCGTATTTAACTACTAAGATTTGGAACTGTTCACCTACTAGAGTTAGGGAGTAAAAAGTTAATGAAAAACTCTTAAAAGTGTCAATGAACATTTAAAAATGTACAAACGTTTCGGGCAGAGCCCTTCATCTGTGTAAAAAAGCCCATTGTGGCAAGTTGGCATACGCCATACAAAAAACCTAACGGTGAATGTACGCTTTCACTATAGAGTTAGGGAGTCCGGACTTAGCCGTTTTAGGCACGTGTTGCAATCGTATATGACGTGGCCTCAACTTTGGGGAATCGTTATGTATCTTGGGTGACTGGGCTAGACGCTTTATCTCTCTGGTGCACATTCTATACATTTCCCAAAATTTTAGCATCGCGCGTTTTGCCGCTTTTGAGTGAATTAAACTTCACCAGATTTTAAAGCCTGCTTCCACTTCGCCTTAGCACTTGACTTACGCTTTTGTGCGTTTTTCTTTAAGTCTTAAGCTCGTTTTTTACTGATTTTAAGTTTTGTTGGTTGTTCCGATCTTTCAAAAAAGAACGTTCCTCGTTCCTTGTTTTTGTGTTCCTATTGACTATAAGAGGACCACCTTTTTTACAAGGTAGGAACAAAACGTTCACTCTGGTGTAAAAGAGGAACGTTTCGTTCCGAGTTCCTATCTATGAATGGAACACACTGTTCCCAAATTGGTAAATTAGGACTGTTTTGTTCCGAGTTCCTATCTGTCAATGGAACATATTGTTCCCAAATTGGTCAGTTAGGACTGTTTTGTTCCGAGTTCCCATCTGCAAATGGAACAGTTTGTTCACAATTGCACATTTAGCACCGTTTTGTTCCGAATTCCCATCTGTAAATGGAACATATTGTTCCCAAATTTGTAAATTAGGACTGTTTTGTTCCGAGTTCCTATCTGTAAATGGAACACACTGTTCCCAAATTGGTAAATTAGGACTGTTTTATTCCGAGTTCCTATCTGTCAATGGAACATATTGTTCCCAAATTGGTCAGTTAGGACTGTTTTGTTCCGAGTTCCCATCTGCAAATGGAACAGTTTGCTCACAATTGCACATTTAGCACCGTTTTGTTCCGAATTCCCATTTGTGAATGGAACATATTGTTCCCAAATTGGTAAATTAGGACTGTTTTGTTCCGAATTCCCATCTGTGAATGGAACACACTGTTCCCAAATTGGTAAATTAGGACTGTTTTGTTCCGAGTTCCTATCTGTCAATGGAACATATTGTTCCCAAATTGGTCAGTTAGGACTGTTTTGTTCCGAGTTCCCATCTGCAAATGGAACAGTTTGTTCACAATTGCACATTTAGCACCGTTTTGTTCCGAATTCCCATCTGTGAATGGAACATATTGTTCCCAAATTAGTTAATTAGGACTGTTTTGTTCCGAGTTCCTATCTGTAAATGGAACACACTGTTCCCAAATTGGTAAATTAGGACTGTTTTGTTCCGAGTTCCTATCTGTAAATGGAACACACTGTTCCCAAATTGGTAAATTAGGACTGTTTTGTTCCGAGTTCCTATCTGTAAATGGAACACACTGTTCCCAAATTGGTAAATTGGGACTGTTTTGTTCCGAGTTCCTATCTGTAAAAGGAACACACTGCTTCCAAACTGGTCATTTAGGACCAAATTTAGGACTGTTTTGTTCCGAGTTCCCATCTGCAAATGGAACAGTTTGTTCACAATTGGACATTTAGCACCGTTTTGTTCCGAATTCCCATCTGTGAATGGAACATATTGTTCCCAAATTGGTAAATTAGGACTGTATTGTTCCTAGTTCCTATGTGTAAATGGAACACACTGTTCCCAAATTGGTAAATTAGGACTGTTTTGTTCCGAGTTCCTATCTGTAAACTGAACACATTGTTCCCATATTTGGCCATTTAGGACTGTATTGTTCCGAGTTCCTATCCGTGAATGAAACATATTGTTCTCAAATTTGTCATTGGGGAACACATTTCGGACCATTTTGTTTCGCATTCCCATTTGAAGCAAACAATAGGGCGTGCACAGCCCTGCTTGGGCAAGTTTGATTGCATCTAAGTGTCATGGATTTTTCACAATAGTAATGAGGGCAGGCAAGTGAGGGCATGCCTTAGCCAATACATATGGAGTTCCTTTATTTGTCATCGGTTACGGTGGGCCAAATGTTCTAAAAAATCAAAATGAGCAAGAAGTGCAAAGTCAATTGGTCGGATATCGATGGAGCGTCACCCAAACCAAAACGCCTTCACTTGGAAAAGGATGAAGCCGACGATATGTATCACTGCCCAATACAAGAGTGTGATCATGATGGATTTCAAAGTCAAAGAGGGTGCAGAAAACATGTTAATACCAAGCACAGTTGGTTCTTCTACTTTGACGAAAAGCCCAATTCGAAAGAAATCGATTTTGCAATGGAGAACACAATTCAAGATCAAACAAGTGAAACCAGAAAGCATGCTGTTAAGTTACTTCCGTCGTTTTCATCATCGTGTGATATCGGCGAAGTATTCACGAAATGGTTGACTGGAAGTGGTGGCGGTTGCAAGAAAGATCGCACAGCTCAACAAATAGTGACAAGATGCTTGAAGTTTCTGAGATTTTGCTGCGAAGACGAGGAAGAGTTGACTTTTGACGTGGTGGACTTTAGTTTGTGTTCTCCAAATTTGTTGTTCAAGTTTATCGACTACTTACAAGACGAATGCAAGCTTGGACACGGTGGGCGTTTAGGCTACATAGATGCAATTTCTGAAATGATCGACTTCAGAAAACTTCACGGCGCATCTGAAGCAGTTCTTGGAAAGTTCTCTGCAACAGAGTTGTACCTCAAAAGAGCGCGAAAGACAGTTGCAAAAATGATGAGGTTGCAGTGGACACAAGATTTTGACATTGAGACACTGGAAGCAAGAGGTCACTGGGCAACAATGGAGGAATTGTTGGAGGTCGTGAAATTTCATCTGCCGCGCTACGAAAATACCGTGAAGATTTGCAAATCGAGTCCAGCTCAAGTTAACCCTTCAGACTTGACATTTGCCACGAGATTCGTAGCCGTGTATCTGTTCATCAAAGTGAAGGGGTCACGTCCCATGACTTATCAATATTTGACGGTAGACATGATTGCCACAGCTAAGGAAAAGGGCGGATTCATTGATCAGAAAACGTTCAAGACTGCTGGAAAGTACGGATTTGATTCTTTGATTCTGACAGATGCAAACATGCAAGTGCTCAATGGCTACATCTCGTACGTCAGACCACTTCTCAAACCCCAGTGTGATTTCGTTCTGGTCAACAGAAATGGCGGCCAACATGGTAAATTGGGCGAGATTATGAGCAAACTGGTTTTTGATGCAATTGGAAAATACATTCATCCTACGCGCTATCGCCAAATTGTTGAAACGGAAAGCCTCAATCAGCTCACCAGCGAGGAGCAAAGGATTTTGTCGGAAGACCAGAAACACAGTTCTGCTGTTGCCAAAGTTCACTATCAAAAGCGGAGATCGCGCGAAGTTGCTGTGAAGGCTCACGAGTGTCTACAAAAGCTTCAAGGAAGCAAGGGGTCAGAAGTGGACGAAGATGTACAGGCGAGGTTTGGTGACTCAACTTCTAGCTCGACAATGTCGGTTGAAACTATGGAAAAAGCAAGCTTATCTCCCCCCAGAAAGGTTGTCATTCCCACTGAGAACCTGCGAACTCAGAGGAAACTTCATCGAGTGTTGAAATTTACGGCAGACGAGGACGATTTTCTCAGGCGAGGAATTAACAGGCATGGATATGGACAATGGACGGCCATTCTGAGAGATTCCGATTTCAAATTCCAAGAGGGTAGAACGGCGGATTCTCTAAAGAAAAGGGCTGGACTCAAATTTTCTTAGGTAGAGTTCACCTACTAAGTTGTACTGTTTTCCAAACGCCAAGATGTCTTTTTTTGTTAATTAAAAGAGCTTTGCTGCTTGAAAGCTCCCTTTGTAGGGCGATTTGTAGGACTGCGGAAACAGATAAAACCTCGTTGCAATGCACTGTTTGAAGACATTTACTTTTCTCCTTACCAAGACTACATCTTGTGCATGCTGAGCATTTTACTTAACTTTCAACTGATTATCTTACTTAATTTCCAAATAAGTCACTAACATAAGCTACATTTAAACGTTTTCAGTTCACAAGATCTGAGCTGTAATGAAGAGCAAAAACGATTTCATGGAACATCGGCTATAATCATATTCGTGGACATAGACAGCGTTCATTCTTTACAGGAAGGCAACTAGAATTAAGCCTTAAAAGAGATCATTTTTGACTGGAAAAATAGTTCATTATAGTGTTCTGAGCCTTTCGGTGTCCGGGTTGACTGCTGGCGGGTCTCTTTCGCTTCCTAGTTGAACTCTTTCTGAGCATTGCTTCCGATAGTGCGCAGTCGTTGTTTTCTCGGAACAGTCTACGATGGCCACTCGTAATCGGCACGGGGGTAATGAACATTGCTTCTTCGTCACTGTTCTTTTCAGTTTCAGGGCAAGCTGGCGAAGGCTCCTCTAGGGTATCTTCCGACGATTCTCCGAGATCATTGATAGTCGGTAATGTCTGGACCATCGACGCTAAAGCAAAAAAAAGGTCAAGGGTAAACCGAAGAAGTGTTGATTTGAGATAAGAAATTGTACCACAATAAACCTTTGAGAATTGCTAACGAGACGCGAACAATTTGCAATGACCTGTTTGTTTAGCTGTTTTCTATATCTCAGATTTGACGGTGACAAGACAGTTGTGATTTATTCAATTCTTCATTTCTGAACTGTAAAGATTCTAGAACAATGAAAGTAGAATATATTAACATATGAGATATTTACAGTTTTAACTAGAAGTAAAATAATTAAAACATCTTTGTTCTCCGTGAAATCCGTCAAATCTGCCCAATATAGAGATTTCTTACAAGAGGTTGAACTTCCAGTTTGTTGTGGAAGCTCGACTGTGGTCATTTTTTCTAAAACACGGCGGATATCACGGATTTGATGGTAACAAGTCAGTAAAGATTTATTTAATACTTCTTTTTTAAACTGTAAATATTTTTATAACAATGGAAATAGAATATATTAATATTTGAGATATTTACAGTTTTAACTAGTCGTAATAAGTTAATAGAACATCTCTGTTCTCCGCGATATCCGTCAAATCTGCCCAGTATAGAGATTTCTTACAAGAGGTTGAACTTCCAGTTTGTTGTGGAAGCTCGACTGTGGTCATTTTTTCTTAAACACGGCGGATATCACGGATTTGATGGAAACAAGTCAGCAAAGATCTATTTAATACTTCTTTTTTAAACTGTAAATATTTTTATAACAATGGAAATAGAATATATTAATATTTGAGATATTTACAGTTTTAACTAGTCGTAATAAGTTAATAGTACATCTCTGGTCTCCGCGATATCCGTCAAATCTGCCCAATATAGAGATTTCTTACAAGAGGATGAACTTCCAGTTTGTTGTGGAAGCTCGACTGTGGTCATTTTTTCTTAAACACGGCGGATATCACGGATTTGATGGTAACAAGTCAGTTAAGATTTACTTAATACTTCTTTTTAAAACTGTAAATATTTCTTTGAACAGGTTGAACTTCCAGTTTGATGTGGAAGTTCGACTGTGTTCATTTTTTCTTGAAGAAGGCAGATATCACGGATTTGATGGCAATGAGCCAGGTCTGTTATTTTTGCACTTCTTTCTTTAAAGCTGGTCGACATTCAGCATTTCTTTCTTAACATGACAGGTTTCGCGGATTTAATGAAGACTGAACGGAGAAGGAACGTTTGGGCCTGTTTTTGTCGTTCCCATAATTCAGATGCAAAACCACACTCTATTGCTCTTAAAAATAAATGGCAACTTCAATTTTCCTTGAAAAAGTGCCCAAACGCCGTTTTTACACTTTGTCTTATCAGACAACACTAATATAATGAGCATCAAATGGTTAATTGCACAGATAAATTGAAAGTTTGAAGAGGAACTAGATTTTTGGGAAACGATTCTATTCCACAACATACTTCTTCTTCTTCTTCTTCTTCTTCTTCTTCTTCTTCTTCTTCCTTCTCCTTCTCCTTCTCCTTCTCCTTCTCCTTCTCCTTCTCCTTCTCCTTCTCCTTCTCCTTCTCCTTCTCCTTCTCCTTCTCCTTCTCCTTCTCCTTCTCCTTCTCCTTCTCCTTCTCCTTCTCCTTCTCCTTCTCCTTCTCCTTCTCCTTCTCCTTCTCCTTCTCCTTCTCCTTCTCCTTCTCCTTCTCCTTCTCCTTCTCCTTCTCCTTCTCCTTCTCCTTCTCCTTCTCCTTCTCCTTCTCCTTCTCCTTCTCCTTCTCCTTCTCCTTCTCCTTCTCCTTCTCCTTCTCCTTCTCCTTCTCCTTCTCCTTCTCCTTCTCCTTCTCCTTCTCCTTCTCCTTCTCCTTCTCCTTCTCCTTCTCCTTCTCCTTCTCCTTCTCCTTCTCCTTCTTCTTTTTCTTCTTTTTCTTCTTTTTTTTCTTTTCTTTTTTTTTTTTTTTCTTTTTCTTCTTGTTCTTCGTCTGGGTCCATGGTCTGCATATTTTGTTTCAGATTTTCGTTCCGTGGAACACAATAGTTTCCAACACGTGCAATGACATACTTTCACTATTCTCTCTAGACATACGACAACACAAACCATGAAAAGGCCGTGATACAAGAGGAAGACCAACTCGAAGCTATCTACGACCGTATCGACAACAATCCATCATTAATAACACCCCCAAAACACGACGAAGTGCCGTTGTCAGGTCAAAGTCCTGAAGAACACCCCTTATTGGGTACATCAGGTGCTGAACGTCCCGCCAAGAACCCTCCTCAAGGAAGACCATTGCCTCCGATACCACACATAGAAAATGAGGGTCAAAGAATGGAAGAAATTTCGGAACATAATGTGACGTGTTTGCGTATGTTGCAGTCAGAAAGCCAGAATCCTAATTTTCAGACGCCAAGTAAGGGAGGAAGAGGCAGCATCCTTGAAGGACAAGGCATCTCACTGGATATTGAAAAGAACACTGACCTTATTCCAGTATTACAAGAGACTGGAAAGGAACTTTGGTTATTGTCTTCAAGTGGTTCCATGAGTGAAACAGAAGCTAAAACAAAGTCATTGCTCAGTGTTTTAGGTGTTGACTTTTCACCTGGGGAACCCCCAAATGTTAGAGAGTTGCTGCCAACACAGGACTTTGAAGCCGCGCCTCCCAGACCTCCAAAGCCTACAAGAGAAACTGAAGAGGGTACAAAATATAATGAAAGTTCTTCTATCAATTCCCAAGAGATCGAGGAAGACTATGAAATCGATTTAAAAAGACTTGAAGTCCAAGATGAAGTGCTTGGAGAAGGAGAATTTGGAATCGTTTATAAAGGACGCTACCATGGTAAAGATACGAAAGTCATCGATGTAGCAGTGAAAGAGTTGAAAGGTATGTATTTAGATCGTGAATTCATTCCTTGCGTTATTTTGCATCTCAATCAGCCACAGGACAAAATTGCCTTGTTCACATGACTATTTTTGTCATATTTTTAATCTATACTATATTTTTAATCTATAATTTGAATTGTACTTAGTACGCCATTGATGTTTTAATTTGTATTAGTTATTTTAATTATTTAGTGTGAAATACCTGTAAACTAGCTGGTGAGTCTAGCTTGCTGGTCTCACAAAAGCTAAGCGTATTTTCACAATAAAATTACTACTACTACTACTACTACTACTACTACTACTACTGCTGCTACATACCATTACGCCTCGACTGACCAATCAGTTTCAACGGACCACACTTGACTAGTCTTGAGTAGACTTGACTCTGAAGATTACTTCCGCTCAGCCTGTCTAAAAGTCAGTCAACACTAATGGTTTTTTTTTTCAGAACTACCCTCACCCGAATGATCACACGTTGAGATTGTGCGAATTTAACGTACCTTAACTCAAAAAAATTGCGAAAAAAAGAGATCAAATTGAAAATCACTTAAGTGCTCTTAAACACATCATGTATTTCGCTTTGTGTATACCGCTACTATTAATCTAAAACAAACCATTTCCCTATTCCAGAACGAGTCCTCGAGCAAGAACGTTCCAATGAGAATGAGTTTGAAAATGAACATGTGTGAGGAACAGATCTCCACATGAATGGTTTTGAACGAAGAGTTATTTTGATACTGAGGTACAGGGTCGCTCGAAAATGGCCTATTTGAAAATGGTAAGTGAATTGCTAGACAGGTTTATGACCTTTCTTTTGTTTGGATACATAGACACGGCTGATAACAACGACAAAGCTGCCCTACTCAGTGAAATACAGATGTTGAAGCAGGCTGGAAAGCATCCTAATATAGTCAACTTGGTTGGCGCGTGTACCCAGGGTGGTAAGTGGACAATAAATCACTGTGTGGCCATGAGCTAAGAAAACTTAATAATAAAATGAATTGTCTCTACGTTTCTAGAAACCTAACAGTTATTCAAAGATGTTATACTAGGGCCAGGATGTTCCAAGCACGGTTAGCTAATTCAGAAAAACCATAAATAGATCAATTTCGATGTATTGAAATTCAGCCTGACAATAGATCTAAGCACGAGGCTCGGGGGAATTAACCCCACAAACTCTGAAGTCTATTGTTTTAGACTAGATTTTAATATATCGAAATTGTTCTATTTTCTTTTCATTTCTGTAATGTTTCATTTCCTTTGCCCTTCAGCTTTGAAGATAAAGAGGGGTTAAGTATCCGTTCGAGCTAATTGTCCCGGTTTCTGTAGAATGATAGAACAAGGGGTCTAAGTACCTGGGTGGGATGCTTGTCCATTGTAGGGTTTCTACGAGAGGCACACGTGACCCAAGAACACAACAGAATGGGCCAGGATGGGCTCGCGACCAGACCCTTTACGCCAGTGCTTAATCCACTTGGATATACTTGACCTGACTAATCTCAAGCCATGCAAAACAAAAGTAATATATAAACACCAATGGTTTTCGCTGTCAAGCCATCAAAAATTAAAATCGTCTAGGTCTGTGTGGTTTTTTATCCGCTCTTTATTCGTGTAAGTAAAGTTTACTCGAAGAAGTGTGTTACTCAAATTACAGAGCTTTGTATGGAGACGTAAAGTAACAGAAATATCTGTCCTTAAATTTTGTTACTGAAACTAAGCGTCATTACTCTAAAGCTCCGACACATTAAAATTTTAAATACTTCTTCAGAACCATAGTTCAGAACAGTTCAGTTATCAAAAACGTAAGCAATAGCTCATCTTTTGGCCTGTGTGACAACGTTCAAGTCGGGCAGCCATTTCAGTATCACCCAATGCAAAATTTGGAAATTCAAACAAATAGGTCCTTTGCACGATCCGGTCACATGGTACGGAATTAATTATGCTGAAACACAAGCTACACAGTGGGACTTACAAAACAAAAGAACTCGTACCAGTTCCACCAGACTTTCCTTTGTTTTGGAATTCCCACTGTGTAACTTGCGTCCCAGCATAATTAATTATGTACCATGTGACCGGACGTGCAAAGGGCCTATTCAAACCAAGTCGAGCTCAAACGTTGTGAGATGTCAAATTCTTAGAGGGTCTTGTACCTGATGGAGCTAAAACCTCAGAGGGATTGGTCATTTTTAATTTTGGAATACGACTTCATCGCATGAAAACCGGCAACAGGGATTGGGGCCCCGGAGCAGCTAAGAAGTGTCCGCGCTGTTTTATGACTAAATATTCTGGAAGCTTGGATACTGTTCCAAACATAGACAGGAATTTGTCTAAACCCTTCCGTCTCACGGGTCCCAAAGAACGACAAGTTAAATAAAGCTAACTGTTATTTATTTATTTGGTTAGAAAATATTTTTCTGGTCACTGAGTTGATTCCTGGAGGAACCCTTGAAAGTTTTTTGACTTCCAAGCCCGCCCATGGTGAGCACGGCAAGTACGAGAATTTCAAATGTGCGCTGAATGATCGGGAGTTGTTAAAAATTGCTCTGCAGATCGCTTCTGGAATGCAGCACTTGGAAAGTAAAAAGGTACGAGATACATTGTTTAAAAAAAAGTACCTACGTGTTCGGTGTTTTTACTCTACAAGGAAACATAGCGAAGTTTTTCGCTGGGTCAAATGCCAAGCAAGGAAATGCATATCATCTTCTCCGATTCGGAACAAACTGTTAGTAAATGCCTAAATGCACGTAAATATAGTTTCAAACGGAAACTGTCTAAATAAAAAAAATACAAAACATTGTTCTTGTTAAGGACAAAATTAGTTAACCTTTGAATTTTCCCGCACCTCCATTTCGTATAAAGTTACTTTGGAATCAAGACAAAGAGAGTTGCTCGTTTCGACATAAACCTCAAAATAATAATAATAATAATAATAATAATAATAATAATAATAATAATAATAATAATAATAATAATAATAATAATAATAATAATAATAATAATAATAATAATAATAATATTGAGTAATTGTAATTAGACCGAGTGGAATACAATTCAAGGAGTAATAATATACAAGCAACAATTTCTTTATACTGATAAGTTAAGAATATGTCAATTGATCCCAAATCAGTGTGAAAAAGGAAAAAAAGTGTAATTGAGTGCAAAAAAAGTGTAAATGAGTGCAAAAAAGTGTAATTGAGGGCAAAAGAGTGTAATTCAGTTTGAAAATGATTGACAGCTCCTACTTTGAGCTCGGACAAACAAAATGGCGGACAAAAATTAAACGAAGCTAAGATTGAAACTCTTTACCTTCATTTCAAATGCCAAGCAAGGAAATGCTCATAACGAAGCAAAGTGCAAAGCTCAACAACAATTACTAACCTAGTAAAAGCGAAGTAGATGTGCATAAAAGCAGTGAGGTCAAAAACATTAACTTGAGCTCGCGTGAATAGAAATATGCCTGCGCCGATCACGACTTCATTACAAAATACCCGTTGAAAAATTAAATTTAAAAATTCTTCAGTGTCACGAAATAAAAAGTGAGGAAGGACCCAACAAGACGTCCTTAGAACGTGCAGCATCTTACTTTTGAAGACGAAAAGTGCAAGCATTCTACTTTACAAAGATGTCCTTCAAAGCTAAGAAATTCCGTTTCTTGGTAGATTTTAGCTTCGTTTCTCGATATTGGTCAAAGTAACTTGTATCAGGTTTAATAGTTTCTTGCACACAGTTTCTCAACCACTTGAAAAGCATTTGGCAAGAGAGCTGCATCATAACTGCAGGAAGTTTTTCCTCTGCTCTATGGTCAAGTTCTTCGATTCAACTGTGAGTGAAGACTGTTTTTCACTGGAAAAAGAAACTGCTCATACATGACTTGGAGAGAGTGAGTGATTTTTTACACTTGAATTCACACGCCAAATTTTCATCCAATACAGTTGACGCTTGTTGCCTCCATTTGTCACGTAAAAACTGAAACGTGACAGAAATTGTCACTTATATATTATTAACAATTATCAAATGATTTTTCGCGTGCTACTTGGAATACTTAAACATTCGTAAGACTACAAGTTTCAATTTTTTTGTAATCTTTGAAAAATTTGCTCGTGCCTATTTATTCCAAATTTCACGAGAAAAATTACTTGATTACCTATACCAATCGAGCGAGTAATTTCAAAATCGGACGAGCGCGAAGGGCCAGGCCGATTTAAAATTACGAGCACGATTATTCCCTGAATGGTACTACACGAACTCCAGTTACAAATTAAGCGTATCTATAACTAAATTTCGGAATGTCGTCTAAGAACTTCTTTTGACCGAAAACTTCTGTAGCGCTTTTTCTTAGTTTTGAAAACTGTAGAAAATATTGCGAAGAGAGCCATCGAAGCGCACTTAATTGATGTGAAAATCACGTTTGTATCCAATTACAAGAAGTTCAAATCGGACTCCTGTAATTGGACAACCACCTGATCACGCGCCGATCACGTATCAAATAGGTGACCGGAGAACCAATCATGATCGAGAATTTTGTTATGGATACGATTATAATATAAAAAATAACAATAAAGTTTTTGGAGCACATTATTAAACCCAATCTGCTTACATTACTATAAAGAAGTAATGTAGTTAAAACCAATGCAATATAATGTCACTCATAACAGGTAGCAAAACAGTTATGAAAAGTTTAATAGTCCTTTGATTCAACATTTTAGAGGTTAGGGTAAGATACGGTAACTCTTCTTCGCTGTAGATTCTCTGTGTATTTTACAAAAAAAATTCCATTTTACAAGTTGCAGCTGTTTTGTGCTTGGTCTTTTTGCATGTTCCAGAGTTTATGGAAATGCCATCCTTTCCACAGTGTATTCATGGCGACGTAGCAGCAAGAAATGTCTTTATTGACAAAAATAGTAAAGTTGCTAAACTTGGAGACTTTGGATTGGCCAGAGATATCTCAGATCGTGGCATATACAACAAGATGTCCAATGTAAGTACAGGATAGACGTCGAACACGCTACCGGCAGGCCGAAACAACCACGGCTACTTTGCATCACATAATGAACGCAAAAACGCTAAGAAATTATACGACTCTGCTGTCAGGCGCGGAAGAAAAACGCGGACGAATGAAACGTAACTGGTTTTTGTTTTACATTCGAATGATTCAGTATGGGCAGTGCGAGTATTTAAACAAAGAATACCAGTTTTTCAAAAGCAGGCAGAATTGGTCTTGTTCAATAGATTGTAATTTACTTAAACCTTCAAAACGGAAAATGGATATTAACCCTTTATAAAATTACTAAGATAGTAGGCACGCTCTGATTGGCCGAGAGGCGTGTTTGCATGAGAGTATGTAAACATGGTTGTCACGTCACGCTTTCTGTGTTTCCCCGGCACAATTTAAAACCATTTCAAAGCGGATAGTTCAACTCTCAAGTACAAATATTAAGGAATTAAAAAAAAAAAATTTTCCAAGTTTTGATTTGGGGATTGACCATCTCTTTCCCTCAGACCCGTGGAAAGAAAGCAAAAGAAACAAGAACAACAGCCCTTTGCATGCCTCGATGTTAGTGAGCTAGACGACCTTGCCGAGGGAGCTCAAGCGAAGACAACAAAATATTATGCAACAAAATACACATTAAACGTTTTTCAAAATAATTTTTGCATTTAATTACTACAGTAAAATTCTGAAAAACACATTCTGTTTTTTGAAAAAGATGTGAAATAAAATTAAACGCCAACTAAGCTTATATGCTACAGTCTGCGAAGCGAAATCTCTTCAAATCAAATTTTACACGGCCGATCGGTTGCCGTGTTTTGGCTGTCAAATGTTTAAAAAATGACCACTAAAACTTGGAAGAATGTACCAGACAGCTCACCAGACTGTTGGATTTAATGTCCTTCGACTTAACTGCATTAACTCAAACTTGCCTGCTTGTGCTATGATTCCAAACCGGCAAAACTTCACAAGGCACGATGAGCGATTCAGCTTCTCAACCGTCTTCTCGGGCTGCAAAATCGGGCAAGTTTGCGTCACTTTCAAGAGCGATCAAGTACAGTGGTTTCATCTTGAAGTTCTTTCCATACAGAGTCGTAAATATTTTAAACATTTCTTCTGTTTTCACCGAACTTTAGGCATTTCTCCCAAAGATTTAGAAGGATTCAAAGCTGAGATCGCTTTCATTTACACGGCACTCGCTTGCTTGCTGGCGATTTTGCTACAAATTTTGATTTTTGTAACGCGAAATTTCATTGGTTCGTGCATTATCAGATGCGCGTTTTGATTGGTTAGTTTGAAAGATGATTGTCTAGAGCGTGTATCGAGAAGAGCTTTTTGGATCAAGAAGTCAATAAACAAAATTTATCTTCATTTGTCGAATTAATTTGAGAAATATTTTATAAAAGCAACAGAAAACTTTTTTCCTGTGTTTGCATAGCCTGATATAAACACTCGAGGGGTTGAGGGAATTCTCCCAACCCCTCTCGTGTTTATATCAGGCCTAGGCTATGCAAACACGGAAAACGTTTTCTATTGCTTAAATTCAGACCGGGGGCAAAATCGTGATAACTCCTACACCAAAAGAGCTATGACGTTTAAATTTTCTGACTTTTCCTAAAATTTATCTAGAAACATTTTGGTATAATTACCATGTCCATGTGATTAATCATGTTGCCATGGCAACCAGTTTCTGACACATAGCTTTTGAAAATTTAAAAAATGGTGATTTTTTTGTTCTAGGTTCGCGTTTTTACGTTTATAGTGCTTTTTGTTTTTAAAATGGTCTTTGCTTGGGACTAGTTTGAATTACATCAAAATGTTTCACATCGAATATTTGGAGGGGAGGGGTGGGGTAAAATTTGTCACTTTTTTGCTGTGACAAATATGCTGCTCTATTTTCCAAATAACACTTCCAAAGTCATCTGTTTGGGTAATAAACATTAGTTTGATACTTCTTTTATACATTCTGAGATTTTTCCACTTTGAAAGTTGCTTTAAATCATAATTTTAACAAAAAAACGGAAATCCAAGATGGCTGATCCAAGATGGCGGATAACCATTTCAAATTTTAAATTTTATTGCTTTCTATTGCTTTTTCTCGCTGTACAAGTGTTTCCTTGTTACTAGTTCATAAGAAAGGATAATAAAAAAGACAAAATATGTTTATTATTGATATTTTACGTATTTAGGTAGAAAATAATAAGAAACATCGAAAAGTCGGAATATGACGTCACTGTGACGTCATCATCGGGCGTGGCAAGTCAAAACTAGGTGTGAGGCTTCTTTGTACGGAGATGATCATTGCCGGATTTCATACCGTGAGGGTCTGGGTACGAGTCCGTGTATTATGGTATTAACAACACAAGACCCATACATTCAGAAAGAGCACACCGACCTTTACAAAATCATCAAGTTTCTTGTTAATTGGGCCAATATCAAACAAGATACAGCCATTCAAAAACTTCAAAATTTAGTAACGAATGTATGGATTGCCGGACACTTGTCCGGGAAATCCATACATTTCTTTGCAAATTTTGAAGTTTTTGAATGGCCGTACTTGTTCAATATTGGCCCAATTAACACGAAACTTAGAGGTTTTGTAAAGCTTGGTGTGCTCTTTATGAATATATGGGTCTTGCGTTGTTAATCCCATAATACACGGACTCGTACCATGCCCCCCCCCCCTATGAAATCTGGCAATTGTGTAAATTTCATGACCCTTGCATTATTGGTTCCAGAGATACAGAGGGGGGGGGGGGGGGAGGGTCCGAGGAGCACCCACCCTCCCCCCCCCCCCCCCCCAGTCACAGATTGATCAAAATAGCCCAGTCTGAATAGGGTTAACGCGTTTACCAAAACAGAAGCAATCTCTAGCACAAATTGTTAATTATCATTAACCGTATAATTGTGTTGGAAATTGCAATAGCTCAATATAGCTCGAACTGTATCCACAGAAAACAAATTTCTGTTCGAAATCGGCTGGAGAAAGCTATTTTCCCCAGGTCAATATATGTCTTATTATATTTTGATAAGCCGATGCTATTTATCGTCAGAAATCAAACTATAATGTATCCAGATAATTTCATATCGGTTAGTAAGACTTGAATGGGTACATTTTCTTCAACAGGGTAGAGTCCCCTGGAGATGGCTGTCCATAGAATCCTTGAGATATCGAGTCTATACATCACAGAGTGACGTGTAAGTTACAGAATCATGCTATGTTCGTCCAATTAAGTGCGCTTTCTTGCGTGTTTTACGATTGTCACGCCTTACCCTGTATGTTACACCTTCTGCACCGAGGATGGTTACGTCAACGACATCACCTGGAGGTAGCACAGCCTGAATTTTGTGTTTTCCTTAAGAATCTGTCGATTGATGCATTCGGTAAATATATTGACTTCCAACTTCAAAAAAAAAAGGAAATAATCAGAATAACACAATGTCCAGTGCGGTATTGTTCAAAGATCGAATGGCTTTAGAGGTGATTTGAAGCTATGACGATGAAGCTTGAATGATATAAAGCACATGAAAAAATTGTTTCCTTTGAGGTCTATAACATGTAATGATGACGTCAAGCGACGCAGTGATTTTGGCTTCATTTTCTTAAATGTCTACCGAATATCTTGGATTACCCTACAATTTCCCTTAAATGTCAGGAAACCACAAGTATGACTAGGTAACACTCAACACTTGAAATAGAGCTAAAGAAAACTAAAATATATATCTAAAAGTATTTATTTCATTATCAGCTTTATTTGCCACCCAAATCTCATTTACACCACTGAAGAAGAATCATGATAACATATATTAAGTAGCAGGAAGATCTCTGCAAGCTTGTTATTTAATGCTTGTTGAGGAGATCTCCCTTTCAATACCACAAAGTTTTTTAAATAATGAACTATAGTAATGGTGGCTTGATTGCACAGAGGTGTAGCAACATTGTTCAATCATTAAAAGAAAATTAATCAGCTCGTATTTGACCTTACGCTTTTTCTAGGTAACGTTCATGTTCTTTGTTAAATAAATTGTTTTTTTATTTTTGCTAAAAATATATCTTGATTTAATATCTTTCAATATGGTTAGTAAACTATTCCATATTTGTGATTCTTTATATTAAATTGAGAATTTTCCATGATTATTTCTTTGGTAGGTTATGTGTTCTTTTTTTCTTTTTTTTTTTTGAAAAAAAAAAAAAGATCTGGTATTTTACACGTGAATTGTATCACGTTTTTCCAGATTACATCGGAAATATTGATTGAAGAACGATATAACTGTAAAACTCCCCGCGGTCTGAGAAAGCTTTAAACTAGTGTAACGTTGCTAAGTGAGATCTAGTACCAGCCCTTCGCGGGTGGAACCACGTGTGTTGTCGTTGTGAGTCGGATTAGGTCGTCCATTACTCATAGTCGTTGTATACGGTTTTACGGAGTAAAATAAATAGTTGTTATAGCTGTTACACTGGTGGCAGCGGTGGGATTCGACCATATGGCCTCGAGAGAAATGCTGGAGGATGTTGTCGAGCGGTTAACCGAGCAGTTGAAGGTGGCGACTGCATCCTTGAAGTCCATGAGCGAAGATTTTCGACAAGCATTTGAGAAACTTGAAACCATGGAGAAAGAACACAAACGAGTCGTTCACCAGGTTGGCGAACAGAAGGAAAAAGAGTCCAAGCTGATCCGTGAGAGGGACGAAGCGAGAGAATCGGCGAAGAAGTCGCTAGAGAAGGTATCGCAGATGGAAAGCAAGCAGTTGGCCCGTAGTAGTCAGCCGGCGAAGTCGACGACAGTGAAACCCGAAAACGTTTCGGGTAGCGACAACGACACGGACTTCCAGGCGTTCTTGGACCAGTTTGAGGTATGTGCGAAGGTGAACAACTGGAACGAAGAAGAAAAAGCAAATCAGCTCATTTTGTGCATGAAGGAGAAGGCACGCGTTGTTATGTTCCAACTCTCGTCAGAAGACAAGAACTCTTACGAGCGCATGATTAAAGCTCTACGCAAAAAGATCGGAATGCGTCAGGTCCCTGAAGCCGCCAAAGCTACACTCAAGGCTCAACGAAGAAAGGTGGGAGAAACTTTGTTAGATTTGAGCATTGATATTAAACGCCTATGCGGAGAGGCCTACCCTAGCTTGAGCCCAGCTAGCTTGGAGCAAGCTTGTGTAGATAATTTCACTGATGCGCTGGGAGCAACACTGGCAAAGGACGTAATTCGCTCTAAGATTTCGACATAAGATAAAGCTCTATCAGAAGCTCTGGAGCTTGAAGCGTTAGAACTCAGAGGGATTAGGATGCGGGAGAGGGTTATGAACGAAGTGTCAACCCACCCGGGTGAGGCCAACCAAATGCAAAACTTGCCCTTGCCAGGATGGGCTCCAGAGCTCTCAACTATGATTGCATCAGCTACAACAAAAGCAGCATCCGAGGCAGTGGTTAATGGTATACCTTTGGGTGGTGTTCAAGGAAGCAGGCCCCACAGTTCAGGCAAGCCAATGGCCGAGGCAGGGGGTGTTGGTCGTGTGGGTCTACATATCATTTCCAAAGGAACTGTCCCCAGGGAAACTTCCGCAGGGCGGGGGACAGATTGTGAGCGTAAGTCGCTCCCCGCCCGGAGACCAAATACCAGTAATACGCATAAGCTCTATTTAACCTAACATATTGCTACTTGACTGCAAGATTAAGGGGGTCCCTGTGAGTGCAGTGGTAGACTGTGGTAGCCCAATTGGCATATTGAGCAATGGGGTGTTCAACTGTATTGGCTTAGGCGATACCTTGGGGAGGGTCGGATCCATGGTTGTGGGTGCCGAGGGTTCACAGCTGAACATCCTAGGAACTGTGGAGCTAGACATAGCCGTTGATGGGATAAAAGCGCAACAACTATTCTTTATCTGTGATAATCTCAAGCAGAGCGCCCTACTTGGAAAGGACTTTCTAAGGAATAATGGGTGTGTTGTCGATTTTGATGAGGGAACCCTCCATGCTGGGAATACGCAAGAGAAACTGAAAGATGAATCGAGTTGGGAAGTGCACAGAGTGTCCTTGGTAGACACTGTTACCATTCAGCCGGACCAGAAAGTTGATCTTGTTTGCGAGGTTAAAGAAGCAAACTTGGAGGGAATTCAGGCAGTTCTGGAACCTATGGATAAGTTTTTCCAACGGTTCCCAATCGCAGTACCCAGTACCCTATCCTTAGTGAATAACAGATCAGTACCAGTCCGTTTCTATAACTATTCAGACCGACCGGTCACCATCTACAAGGACACAAGTGTGGAGGAGTTCTGCCCAGCAGTAGAGAGTGGTGAAACAATCCCCACGGCACGCAACTACAGGGTTGAGACCATTCTTGATGACAGTAATAAAGGGACACTCAACTGTAATGCACTGTCATTTGAAGCGGAATCGAATTGGGATACAGTCGATGAAATGAAAAAGCTATTCCCAATAGACAATGACCAGATAACATAAGATCAGAAGTTGAACGTGTGGAGAATCATGGCCAAGCATTCTAAAGCAGTATCAAGGGGACCACACGGCATCGGTCACTGCACTAAGGCACAACTTCGAATCAACACTGGATCTGCACCCCCTTCAAGGCTACCCCTGCGCCGTTTCTCACCAGCACAAGAGAAGTGCATAAGAGAAGAAACGCAAAGGCTACTCGAGAGAGATGTGATAGTGCCATCCACTAGCCTTTGGAGCGCTCAAGTCGTTCTAGCTTCTAAAAAGGATGGCTAAGACCGTTATTGTGTTGATTTGCGCAGGATAAATAGTGTCACTGTAAAGGAACATTACCCATTATTATTACGAGATGTTTTTCCACCTTGGACTTAATCTCGGCTTATCATGCGTTTGAAATTCATTCAGAAGACAGAGAGAAAACAGCATTCTCTACCAAGCAAGGACACTGGCAGTGGAAACGAGTTCCATTTGGGCTTTGTAATGCAGCGCCTTTTTTGGTACGTCAGATTGCAAGTTTGTGAGCTGAAATGACATGGGAAGAACTTTTGGGATTCTTTGATGATGTCTTAGTTTTTAGTCCCACTTTTGTCAAACACTTTGAGTGCTTGGATCGTGCTCTCACCCTCGTTGAGGAAGCCGGATTGAAAGTGAAGCCTGAAAAATGCCGTGTCCTACCTCAGGGCGTACCCTTTGTTGGCCACATCTTGTCCGCACAAGGAGTGTCCACAGATCCCGAAAAGGTCTCTGCAGTGAAACCCTGGCCCTCACTGACCAATGTGTCTCAGCAGCGTGTTTTTCTGGGAAAGATTGGTTACTACAGAAAGTTCATACCCGATTTTGCAACCCTTGCAGTCCCCCTCTTCCAACTCGAGGAAAAGGGACGGAACCTTGTGTGGTCTAATAACTACCAGAAATCCTTGGATACCCCGAAGCAAGCCCTATTGGAAGCTCCTGTCCTTGCCTTTCCCCGATTTGACCTTCCATTTGTACTAGACACTGACGCTAGTACAACCGGCGTCGCTGCTGTGCTGTCTCAGGTGCAAGATGGCGAAGAGCGCCCAATCGCATAAGCTGTCAAGACCCTGTCAAAATCGCAGAGAAAAGGGGAAACCAACTAAGATTGAGATGTATGCGCTAGTGTTCGGGACAGAATCGTTCTACCCTTACCTGATCAGCAAACAGTTTGTTGCTAGCATGGATCACCGATCATTGGTGTGGCTTCAGACCTTTAAGCAGCACAAGCTGCAGGAAGCTAGATGGGTTGAGTACCTACAGCAGTTTAACATGAAAATAGAACATCAAGCTGGTCGTCTACATGCCAACGCCGATGGCCTTTTCTCGCCGACCTTGGCCAGCAAACCATGTGGCTGACATGCTGGAGGAAACAGAGAATTCTCCTGCTCCAGTGATTGTTGGAAACAGAACCAGAAGTGATGCCACAACTTCTGTCGAAGGGGCCCAGTCAGAATGCAAACAAGCCCCCCCCCCCCCCCCCCCCCGCCGTGGTCCAATGATCATCTTAAAAGAGAGCAACCCAAAGACAAACATCTGAATGCAACACTGCCGTGGCTGAAAGCAGGCAAGATACCCCCTAAACAAGAAATGGCAGGGGTCGATCGACACATGTGGTCTCTGTGGAGTCAATACGATCGTTTGGTGTTGCGGGATGAAGTGTTGTACCGGCGATGGTTTGAAGAGAAGACAGGACATGAGAGCCTCCAGTTGTGTGTTCCTCAGCATTTAAAGGGAGATTTGCTGTGGACACATTGTCAGTGCTCAAGACTACAGACAATGTGCGGAAACGCTTCTACTGGTTTGGCCATAACGCGGATATTGAGCTGTACTGTCAAACATGTCACACGTGTGGCTCCAGAAACAGACCAATTCCCCGACCAAGGACACCCATGCAATCCATTAAGACGGGTTATCCATTGGAGAGGATCCAGATTGACATTCTTGGACCACTTCCCGAGACCAATAGAGGAAACAAGTATGTTGCTGTATTGGTGGATATGTACACATAGTGGCCTGAAGCGCATGCCTTGCCGAATCAAGAGGCTGACACACTAGCGCAAGCAGTCATGGACAACTTTGTATGCAAGTTCGGTTGCCCTCATGGAGTACTTAGCGACCAGGGCCGTAACTTTGAGTCGAGGCTATTCCGTGGATTGTGTGACTTAATTGAGTCTGTCAAACAAAGGACAACTCCATACCATTCTTAGTGTGATGGGGGTGCGGAACAGCTTATCCGTACGGTTACCAGTGTTATTTCCAAGATGCAGAAGAACAAGAGGAATGGGATCATCATCTTTCCCAGGTCCTTTAAGCTTTGCGAGCATCAACCCATGAAACAACAGGGTTTTCGCCCAGTATGCTCATGTTTGGCAGGGAAACGAGGCTACCTATTGACGAAATGAGAGTCGCGCCCCCATCGGAAGAACCTCCTGACTATCCATCTTTTGTGAAGAAGCAGCATGAAATCCTTAAGGGGGTACAAGACCGAGTGAAGAAAACTCTGGAGAGCAGTCTACGTCACCAAAAGGACGTCTACGATGCACGCTGTAAGCTGAAGTCAGGACCATACAAAGTTGGTGATCAGGTATGGTTGGAGGAGAAGGCCATTCCCCGGTGAGTGCACCGGAAGTTCTTTCGTCCCTGGTCCGGACCTTGGTGGATCGTCGAGGTGATATCAAATGTCACCTGCAGAATACAGTGTGAGGAAGTTGCTCCCTTGCGGGCGAGGCGCAAGACGAGATTGATTGTGCACTTTAACCGTCTTAAACCGTACCGCACGAGACCCGTTCTACTTCAGCCGTCATTGCATGATGTCGAGGAGGACAGAAACCTGCCTACAGATTCAAATGTTGGAGAGCAGGCGGTTACGAGGTCCCCACTCACACGGGCCCAGCCCCGATGGAGAATGCTGCAGGTATAAGTGAAGAGCCTGATGCACCAGTACGACGTTCAGCAAGGAGCCGCCGCTCCCCTACCTGGATGGGAGACTTCCTCTTTGGGAAGGACTATGATAACGTCCTTCCTCCTCTAGGGACTGGGGGTGTGTAACGTTGCTAAGAGACATCTAGTACCAGCCCTTCGTGGTTGGAACCACGTGTGTTGTCGTTGTGAGTCGGATTAGGTCGGCCATTACGCATAGTCGTTGTATACGGTTTTCAAGAGTAAAACAAAAAGTTGTTATAGCTGTTACCCTAGTTTATTTCATAGCTGGCAAGTTAGTCGTATTAATTTGTATATTTTTTTCCAGATGGTCTTTTGGTATTCTTTTATGGGAAATCGCGACATTTGGTAAGTACTTGCAAATTGTTAAAATACAATTGAAATTACTTTTGGAGATTTCCAAGGGTAGCTGATAATATATAAAGCCTCCCGAAAAAGAATTCCTGGAGCTACAGTGTAAGCTTTAGAATTCTGGTACAAAAAATGAGCGACCAACTCGGCTACGATGCTATGCTGATTCTAACTCAACATTTTGTACTTTGTGTCACGTGCACTTTTCTGCTAGTTTTCGCTGCTCGGCCATCTAAAGCAAAAATGGTAACGATTCACTCAGTTAAGTCAGGAATTAACAGAAGATTTAATTGAACATAAAAAATATTGCCATTGAGGAGAAATGTTTGTCCAAATTAAATTGGTTTTGGTGTCCCTCGTAGGGGTACCAATATGGTGACCGTAAGCTAACGAAAACATGGATATATATCTTTGATTGAGTTTTGCTATTAATACGAAAAATTATAACTCTAGATCTGGGGCACATAGAATTAATACCTCATCTAATGCAAGGTAAAAACCCAAGAAATAAGTCATCTTTTGACATAAGCCAGAGCCTTCTTAGGCGAACTCTATACCAGCCAAAAGCTTATAAAACGGTCAGTTATAAGAGGGTGTTTTGTCTATTGAAAGTAAAACCTCATGAGGATAGATTTTTATTTTTTTCATTTTGGAATATAACAATGTCAACGACAATTTACCTGGTCATTCAATTTTCAAGCACTTCAACGCTTTGTAATTAGATATATTACAGTAATTCAACTCCTCTTCCACCTGCATGCTGGTCAGTTTTATAATTTCCAACATGACCTTTTTCAAAGGCAGATCTCTGGTAACTTTTATGCACAAAAGGAAATCGACACGTGGTCCTAATCAATTACAACATTACGAGAAGAAGCCGCATCAACCTTAGTTGGTTTTCATGCGGTCCTCTCTCCTGGTCGCATTTGGAATTTTGTGGAGGAAGTAACTATAGGCTTCGTGCTCAGTACATATTCAAAATACTAATAATCCTGCATACATTTTTTTTCTTCACAAATATCTAAAAATATTAAATTTTGAAATTGTTGGCTTGATTACTTTCGGCAGTGGATACCAATTATTCTACTTAACCCTGACACTCCCAAGAGTGCCATGTGGCACAAAAAATATCATTACGAGCTCAATATGCGGCCAATTTTTATCAAATTTGAGCAGCAAAAAGAACTTAGATAGATTTTTTGAAAACCTAAAATCATACCCCCATCCTATTTGAGACTTGATTAACCTGCACCATTAAAATTGTGCAACTTTTTAATATCTGACGACAACCCACATATTAAGAGCTGCGTATTAATCAAGTATTAGCCCTTGTAGTTCACCTCTAAATTTTCTCTGATTCTTATTGGTTTAAATTGATCACGTGAAGCGATAGTGTTCATCCTCGGAGACACTACCAGCCCATAGTTCCCGTCCTTGCAAAATGCTGGGATGGACAGTAGTTGTCCGGGAAAAAAAATTATAAGCAAGGGGGCTTATTGAAAATAAACAATTGAAATTGATCTAAAGGTTTTGTTTTCTATTTTCTTTTTTCAAATTCTGCATTTGGCTTTCATGGCTTTCATTTCAACAAGAAGTTTAAAAAAACTTAAAACTGCGCTTTTTTAACTCTTTTGCGCTCACAAAAGCATTACGTAATATTTAGCAACAACGTTTTGCGAGAAAACATTACCCGGAAACAATTTAAAAGATGGTTAGGACTTGTTTCCATATCTCAAACCGCCCTTGGATACCTTGTGAAGCGAACACAAAGTAAATACTGATTATAGGCCTAAGCACTGAAAATACTGATTAGGATTAGAATTAATGGTTAGCTTCTTGATAGCGTTCGGGTTTTTGATATAGTACCTAAATTGAACCATTCACTGGCAGCGAATTTTCGGTGGTCTAGTGGTTAGGGTACAAAACTGCCGATCTACCACGTCGGGTTCAAATCTATCTCTTCACATCGAATTTTTTTCTTTAAAATTCAAGAGACTTGCACTTTGGCAACAGTCTCTGTGTCAAGAAACTTAGAAATTTGCATGTGAGGGTAAGTGAATAGGGAGAGGGCGGCTTGAGATATGGAAACAACTCTTTACCTTAAAAGATTGGAAACAACCGAGATTGCGTGATTCAAAGTTGGCTCAGTGCCTGGCCTGTAAGAGATTCTATTTATTTTTGATCTTTATGCGAACGTTAAGCTCATGAAACGTGACATAGTCACCGCTGTCATCTTCTGTTACATCATCCAATTTCACTACGCGAAAACGTGACTCTGGCTGCCTTTCAACAGATATGCTGAAAGGTGTATTTGATTACATTCTTTGCATGGCGCGGGTCTAGCGTGACTTGAAATCGGAGAATTTTGTTTATGTCTAAGGCAAAAATACCTTGACCTTGCAAACGAATATAAATTTACATATGTTAAAAAGGGTTTTTGACGGGCGCTAAGGGTAAGTTTTAACTTTTTTCCCCCGAAAAGTCCACCATTGCTTCTGGCGAAGTAAACACGATCTTACATTTATCACCGTCAGCGTATTCCATGGCCAGACGTAATACCTTTTTAGCGCATTGCATATTCCCTTCGAAAGTGAACAGAAACAAAAATTCCAGATTACAAAATCTTCTGCTTTGCAGCTTAACTCTGAATAATTTTAGCCTTAGTAGCCAGCAACTGGTCCCAAATTAGATGCTTTATCCTTGCAAATGTCCTGACGCTCGTAGCCGAAAGATTTTGGCCCAAGTTTGACCAAATAAACATTTCTCACAGACGGCCATGTTCTGTCTGAATAGTTAATTTACTAACTTGACAAAATGCTTCTGAAGGGGGATATGACGAAAAGAGCTGAGAAATGGCTTGTAATTGGCTGATGATGACATCATCCGGTGACGACAATTAGCCGAGTGAGAGTTTGGGTCTGCTCACCGACAAAACTAAAAAACTAAAATAAACCGAAGGCAGAACATGCACCGCTGCGCAGTTGAAAAGTTGAAAATAATCAGTCAATATGATTTGCGAACTGGCGCGCGGACGAAAATTTAGAGGTGAAAAACAATGACAGTGAATTATTTGCCAGTAATCAGAAACCCATGTTATGTGCAAAAAACTCTGTGATCGCCAGGGGGCAAACATTGCTAGTCAATAGAAGGAAATGTATGGTGAAAAGCTGTTTCCACGTCCAAAAAAGAGACCAACAATTTTTTGCCATAGTTTTATCGCAAACTGGACTTGGCGATTGTTGCTATTCGGAAAATGTAAGTATTTGTTTGAATAACCGAGAAATATGTGATAAAATCTCCCGATAAACTTCTTTGCTTTCGTGAGGTTTATTGCGAAATTTACATCGTGAAATGGTCTAAAATATCATACGATTAGGTCTAAATCGAGCGGAATAACCCAATAAAGCCTTTTCAGTTTCAGTTTACTTGTGCACAGCCAGTTTTCTTATTAGTTACTTCTTTTATAAACAGATTATGGCTTCTGGAAATGCACCTCCTCAAAGGAGGGAAGTCGTTGTTAGAGGAGACGGAAACTATTTTTACCGCGCTATTGCTCTTTGGAAGGATGAATTGGGCGACGAGAGACGTGAAGAAATCCGTAGGTTAAGGTGGCCAAACACAGTTTTCAAGTGTCTATGCCTAATTCGCCATTACTTTTAAACTATTTATGCTTTGGCGCCCGTTTTTTGCAAGAGTCAAGGTTTATTACAGAAGTATTTATTCTCGCATTTTGATTAGGGTGTGTTGCGTTGCCGTGACAACGGGGCTGGTTAAAAAAAAGGCTCAAATGATGGTTTTTGTTTATTAAAAAACATGCAGTCGTTAGATTGTTTTCATCTTTTGTAAACTAAGAATTGACATGAAATCCCTTCTGTCAACACTGTTTTAAAAAAATGTTGGCGTTTTTTGTAATTCGCCGTTAATCGTTTTCTCTATTATTAAAATTTCCCCATGTCAAAATTCATATTTTTCATGATAGATCATTCACGTGGTCTCTCATTTATTTTTCTGCCAAATTTCTTGAAATTCTAACGACTGGATCGTTAAAAATCGACACGTTTCTGCTAAAGCAATCAGTCTCAATTTTTCAAGCAACTGCGCATGCGTTGCATTTAACTCGGTAACAAACAAAAGCTGAAAATTACTTGGTCCTTTGCATCTTTACCTTTTTCTAACATATCTTTGTAATAAAAGACTAGAGCCATCAATACACTGCCTTCAATTATGGAGAAAAATAGCACAATTAGTGCAGGTCTTGAGTAAATAAAATGATCGCTCTAATGACGGCAGATTTGTGCACGCGCTAAATTACATCAGCAAAAGCACGCGCGAAAACTGTCTTCGGCCACCTTAAGTTCTACGTTGATTAAAAAAAAAATGCGAAGGTTTTTCAGCCACTACTCTTCTCTTCAAACTCTGTGAAGAAACATGAAAAACAAGATCACGAGCACTTGGGCGAATCCCAGCTTAAGCGACCGATTTGCACCTTCTCGACGTCACAGAAAAAGTGGTTTGCTTTTAAACCGATTATGATCCCTGATTCATGTTCATCTAGTGGACACAGCACACAGCAACAGATCTAGTCAAGATGTTCTGTTTTCTCAGACCAGTTTCGTCTGATCACACAGACTTCGTCAGGGAGTTTGCACAAGATAGATAATAGGTACTTATTTTACACCTAATCTATAAAGTAAAAATCACGTTCTAGGGTGTGAGTAGTGAAAAACACCTCCAGAAAATTACATGCAGGATATGACTAAACAAAACTGCGTAAAGAGCAATGTTTACTTTTGGGGTACGCGGATTTAACGTGCCAACCCCTCACAGCACAAAGGTCGCCACTGGGCATAATTTTATTATTATATATGTCACTTAACAATGAGCCACAAGGAGCCTGTACACAACTGAAAAAGCTCAATTGGGTTATTTCCCCTCGATTTAAACTTAATCTTGTTATATTTTAGACCATTACACGATGTAAATTTCGAAATAAACCTCAGACAAGCAAAGAGTTTATCGGGAGACTTTATCACATATTTTATCACGGTTATTCAAACAAAAACTTACATTTTCCGCATAACAACATTCCCCAAATCCATTTGCGATAAACTATGGCGAAAAGTTGTTGATCTCTCTCCAAAATCCGTTTTTTGGACGTGGAAACAGCTTTACGTCATACATTTCCTTCTAGTGACTAGCAATGTTTGCCCCCTGGCGATCCCAGAGTTCTTTGTGCATAACATAGGTATCTGATTACCGGCAAATCATTCAGACAATAGAGTGTTTATGTTTACTCCTTGAAGATATGATGTTCTCAAAACTAGCAAATTTGTTTTAAGAACATCAAATTTCAACGTGGCAACTATTACAGTCTATAGTTACTGTTTTATAAAATGTGTTTTCCCACGGGAGTAAAAGGGTTAATTAAGCATGCATCGCATTTGAACCTTATTTCTTCTTATAAACAGGTGAGCTACCCTACCCTGACATAGCAACACCATGGGCTCTTACAAGTTTTCTCGCCTCGGGAGGACGGATGCCTCGTCCCGACCACTGCACGGAAGAACTGTAAGTTTAGTGTTCTGCAGCCACAGTTAATTATCTAAACTTACTAGCTTCTGACCGTTGCGTTCGGTTGCGCACTTTCAATAACTCGGACCTATCTTTAAAAATAGGTCCGCAATGCGCACTTGGGTCTTATGCTTTATGCTAGTATGCTTTTATTCCTTTTGGGTTGGAATTCTGTTTTCAAATGTCAGTATTTGGGAGTTTAACTGCTGCAAGTGAGAAGGTAGACAAGCCCTTAAGATTTTCAAGTGGGAAATGTATGGTAGAATACTGTTTACTTTATGCTCACTTTATTCTCTAATAATAATTTATTTAGCTTTTAGTCCGAATGGGACATAACACAACATCTTTCTATTTAGACCCATTTTGTGCATTATGTGCCATCCTAGTTTAACTCTCTGAACTTGGCACTATTTACACATGTCAAGTGAACTTGCACACATTGTGCCAAGAGGTTTTGCTGCTTTGATGACTCAGAATGTTTAAATTCATAACTGTGCACTGTGGCATCGTCAGTTGTTTTTTGAATAGTGGGCTCCATCCAAAAAGTACACTAGGCAGTAAGGTTTGGGTAAAAAAACATGCCGCGAAGCAGCTAGGCAAGATGTACACTGCGTATCATTTGTACATCTGTTGGTGATTTTCCCACTTTTAATCATTGTTATTTGGGAGGTATAACAATCTCTGATATTCCCCAGTTTTAGCTGGGGAATATTGGGTCATGTGATAAGACCAATTCTGTGCAGTTGAAATATTTGATGGATTATAATATTGTTACAATACTATTGTATTTATACCATGCCATAGAAAAAAATAGCCAATCAGAATGCAAGAAATCTGTTGGATATTTGTCAATATTCCACCAAACCTTCCCATCGATCAGTGCAATTTAACTGCATCACGCCCAACCTTCCCATCTGGCTACGGCATGGTATAAAATAGCTATGTAACCCTTTCTCATGGTATAATTTTGGAATGTCCCACTTGTCACTTATATTTTCTTGGTATACACACTCGCCTAAAGTATACCACTCTAAAATGTTGCATAACTAGCAGGTGTTCTACCTCTACCACATTGTATTTGTATTTTGTTTATAATAAGGCAATGAAAAATGTTTTCATCTTTCTCTTCTTGAGCCTATTTCATTAAGTATGCTATAATACAATTGTCTTTTTAAAAACTTTAAAACCCAGTGGAGCCCAAAAAGAAATTACCATTTTACAACAGCAGTAGCTTCCTGACTACAAGCAGAAGTGATGTTTTGTCTCACAATAAATTTGGCAATTACTATGCACACAGAAATCCAAGGATTTGAAATGTTTGATATTTTGCACTTTCTTGGTTTCGTCTCATAAAATTTAATGGGAAAAAGGTTATTTCGAGTTTCTTTCATATTTTAACCTCATGTTTGGAATATCGTTGTATTGTGTCATTTTTTGTGTTTATAAATTTAGGAAATTGCTATATCGCTTTAAAAAAGGGAGTATACTTATTTCCATTAAAGTACAGACAACAACAATACTTTATTTCACCCCATAATTATTACAAGAGAAAAAAATATATATCTATATATACAACAGATAATAGGGGTGCTGGCTGCTCGAAATAACCTAAAAGTTAAAAATGCCAGGCAGCCAGTAACACTTAACTGAAAAAAACTAGAGTCAGCAGATGTTGTGTCAATGATATGAAATATTGTAGGACCTGGATTTTCCTCCACATCATTTGCAATGGGATGTAAACATTGTAGCATATCATTCGCATAAACCAAACCATCACCTCATTCCGGAACTTGTAATATCCAACAACGTCTTTTATTGTTGGCAAGTAAATAAAAAACATTTAAGTAAAACGTCATATTCCAAGATCGGTCCCGCTCACATGAAAAAGCATCCTCCGGTATTGTTCGATTGTAATACACAGATTCAGCCTATCACCGGAAGTTGCATGGAAGCGAGGCCTAAGGGCCAAGGTGGAAAATATTGGCGGCTAGTTTGAAGCATCAAGTCACAAGTGTTGTGCTGCAACATTGCCTAACAGTCGCTCTGATAACCGGAAAGACCTAATTTTCCACGCTTTCCTGAAAGATCAAATTCTAAGGAGAACATGGCGGATAAAGATGAAACGTGGCGACAAAAAATTCGCTTCCAACTGAGTCCTCCATTTGTTGTTCGGAGCACTTTGTCGAGACGGGCGACAGAAAACTGAAGTTTGACAGGTGCGAGGCGAGATCTTGTAAAAAATGCCGTTCTTTCCATTTTTACATGGACAGATCGTAACGATGAAGTACGTCAGAGTTCTGAGAGAGCAAGAATCCGCGGGGACAAAACGACTAAGCCATTCAAAAGAAAAGCAACGAAAACAAGAAATATGGCCCATTGATGATCAGCTATGGATGTTTCAGTTTCTGACAAGGGTACGGCTTGGATTATTCGAGCGTGACCTGACACACAGATTTGATGTAACTACTGTCTGTGATGTGGTTGTCGCATGTGCAAACTATCTTTACATATTACTGGGAAGTTTGCCTGTGCGGCCTTCAGAAGGAAACTTAAAGGAACACTTGCCAGATTTATTCCAGGGGAAATATGAAATTGTACAGGGAATTTTAGATTGCACAGAGCTAAAATGTGAACCATCAAAGGGCTTTCAGAAGGATTCAGAAATGTATTCAGATTATAAATCTCATGACACATTCAAAGGCCTGGTTTGCATCTCATCCAGTGGTTGGATAACAGTTGTCAGTCACCTAAGGCCAGGAAGAATCTGTAACAAAGATAATTGCCGAGAAAAGCAATTTCTGTCAATTAATTGAAACAGCCGATCAGCACCTTGCAGGCAAGGGTTTTGAAATCCATGACCTGAAAGCCCTCAGAGGAGGGAGTCTGTACATTCCTTCCAAGACATATTCTGCCACTGACCAGTTCACAGAAAACCTTTGTTTTGAGACCATGAGTATAGCTAATGTTTGTGTTCATGTTGAAAGAGCAATAAAGCAAATAACAACATGGCATATATTTAAGCAAGTTCTACCTAGCCTCATTCAACTTACGGGTCCGTAAATCAGATATGGAATGTTTACAGTGCTTTGCTAATAAACGTTCAAAATCCAATCATTTCTGTCTGGAGAAACCTTTTAGGCCAAAGTTAGCTCTACCTTATACAGTAATCACCCACTTGTAAGAACCTAGATTTTTCCAAGTTAGGCTAAATAGGTTTTTATGAGAATTGTATTTACAGTACTTTAAGGCTATCTAGGTTCTTAAATTGGTTCTTATTTCCACAAAAGATATCTCGATTCAATGATACATATGGTAAGACTGATTTCTTCTGGTGAGGATGCTTATACCTTCATATTTCAATCATGACCATGAAAAATGTTTTAAACAAGATCTGTGCAGTTTAAAATCTGTTCCAGATGCTTGAAATTTCAAGGACATTTTCTTAAATGAGAACCTGTTTCATTGTGGCTAAACTGGTGGTTATGTCAGGGGATCTAAAATGAAATTCTTAGCCTAACAGGTTCTTAAATTCTAGGTTCTTTTACTGTATTGTCCCCAGCTACACTGGTAACTTGACTGAAGGAATGATAACTTTATTGTAAAGTCTGCCATTTCAGAGTTGTTTCAATGGCAAATACAAATGATCTGAGAGAATAATCACTTTGACCTCCCACCTTTAAAATTTTACCACAGCCCAAAGTAACAAAGTGTTCTTGTTTTTTGTATACTTTTGATGAAAAGCAAGTAAACTTAGCTTTACTTCATCATTCGATCTGAATGACAGTACTGTACTTTATTGCACTGCATTGTACTGTGATGTACTGTACTGCACTGTACTGTGCTGTACTGTACTGAACTGTTCTAAACCATACTGTGTACTGTACTATACTGCACTGAACTGTACTGTGGTGTGCTGTGCTGTGCTGTGATGTACTGTACTGTGCTGTGCTGTGCTGTACTGCACTGTACTGCACTGCACTGTACTGTACTGTACTGTACTGTACTGTACTGTACTGTACTGTACTGTACTGTACTGTACTGTACTGTACTGTACTGTGCTGTGCTGCACTGTACTGGACTGTACTGCACTGCACTGCACTGTACGGTACTGCACTGTACTGTACTGTACTGTACTGTACTGCACTGCACTGCACTGCACTGCACTGTACTGTACTGTACTGTGCTGTGCTGTGCTGTGCTGTGCTGTGCTGTGCTGTGCTGTGCTGTGCTGTACTGTACTGCGCTGTACTGTATTGTGATGTACGCCACTATACTCTAATTGTCTTCAGCGTTTGCAGATTTCCTTGATGACTTTCCCGAATTTTTAACTTTTTCAAAAGCATCCATAGGTACAAAGGACGGCAAAACAGAAAAGTCTTCCGAGAATAGCCTGGACTTGTCCGGTGGGAAGCTATCGAAACACGTACTATTGAGGCTGGTTTGCCCAAGGACATTTTGTTCAGTTACAATAGAACGTTTAAGCCTTTCAAGCTTTACTTTCGTGTAGCAGCCATCAGGCTCAGGATCGTAAACCTTGTCTCAGTAACAGGATATTGCATTGAATGCTTTTACTTTGCACACAAAAGGGAATACAAAAAGCATGTAGGTAAGTCTTGAAATCTGGAACACAACGCACATAACCAGGCAGAAAACAAACGGCAAAACAAAATATCGAACTTACTTTTCGACGAGATCTTACTGATTTTAATCCTTGTTGGTTTAGTCTTCTGTATTTGAGCCTGAATTTTAGCTGCGGTATAGTCCATTTACCTACATCTTCTGAATTACCGACCGAAACACGTGGGATATCAACTGGAGTAATATTTAAACTTATTTCTTGCAAGACTCTGTCTGCCATGACACTTATTTCCCTCAAGACTCGCACCAGATGGCCCTTAGGCCTCGCTTCCATGCCACTTCCGGTGATAGGCTGAATCTGTGTATTGTTCTTACGCTAGCGGCTAATAACACAGACAACAGTACTGCAAGACTCTTATTCAGTGCGAGTGTTTTTTAGATTACTATAACTCTTTCAGTTCGAGGTGTAAACCACACCGATAGTCCAGGCAGACAGATAAGCTTACTTGCTTGTGAGAGCTTGTGAGATTAATCGTGACTCCTGAGAAAGCTTACTTGTGAGATGTGGTGTAGTGCAACCCGCACCGGATTTAAAGCCACTGAATGTGGGCTTGCGAAAGCGTCTAGCTTCAGTGCAATCCAGACTAAACAGGCGAGTCTAGATATATGTCGCCTTTCCTCGCCGGGGAAACTCTGCTCAGCAACACCTGAATGAAATAACAGAAAACAAACAAGGCAAAGCAGTGCAGTTAACTTTCGATTCGAAATGAAAGAATCATAAACGGCACGACAGAGCAATTTTGAAATAGAACATAACTTACCTTGCACAAATACTACTAATTGCGACGGAAAGTTCTTCAAAATTTTTCCCAACACAGGGAAAACGGCTTCAATTTAAAGCTCTGCGACTACAACACGCTGGCAGCAATGGCCGACGAAACAACTTGAAAACAACTAGTACCCAGACTACTTTATATACTCTGGGTAATCTGTCACGTGTCATCTCGTCCTCAAAGTGATCCACTGACACACTGACACACTGACACACTGACATCCAAGATTGCCTCTGACTTAGGGTCCTATGCAGAGCATAAGACTCAAAAAATATATATCACAGAACAATCTCGCATTATAGCGTTTAACTCGACCTTTCTCCAAATTCTCCAAACATGAATTAGAGAAGATACCTGAAAAACAGCCGGGAAGGAGAATTTCACGCAAGAAGAGATAAGTATTGCTTGCTAAACACTTTTCATTTAAAAGCACCCTATATTTATGTAAAAAGCTTCCTCATGGACAATGGCGTAATCTATGTTCAACGTTTGCTATCCATTTGTCAGATTTTAGTGATGTATATCACATTGAATATAATATCGATGGTGTAACAGACTTAATGACTCATTCAAAATATTCCTCCTTTCTGATTGGTCAAAACCACACGCATAATTCACAATAAGTAAAGGGAATCAGGGAACCACACGAGGTAAAGGAAAAATCTCTTTACCTCCGGATTACATCTACAGACTTTCTCTGTTCGACCTCGTAGCTAAGTTGGCAGAGTAACGATAGATCTAATCCGGAGGTCGTGGGTTCGATTCCCACCAAGGTCAAAAGATTTGTCTTTACCTCGTGTGGTTCTCTGATTCCCTTTATTAGGTCTAACGCCCAGTAGGTTATTCATGGGATTCAATTAGCACTTTAATTTACACTTTAGAGTTAGTTCTCTGTTCCACCATTTGTGTTCATGGTGCAACGCGGCACAACATTCGTATGTACCCTTACTTTCTCTTCGCCGCGATTCACCACCTAAATCGTCCGACCTCGTAGATCAGTCAGCAGAGTAACGGTAGATTTAATCCGGAAGTCGTGGGTTCCATTCCCACCAAGGTCAAAAGATTTTTTCGTTTCCTCGTGTGGTTCCCTGATTCCCTTTACTAGGGCATGTGTTCAGTTAGCACTTTTATTTACACTTAAGAGTTAATTCTCTGTTCCACCATTTGTGTTCATGGTGCTACGCGGCCGACTTTCTCTGTCCGACCTCGTAGCTCAGTCGGCAGAGTAGCGGTAGATCTAATCCTGAGGTCGTAGGTTTGATTTCCACCGAGGTCAAAAGATTTTTTCTCTACCTGGTGTGGTTCCCTGATTCCCTTTATTAGGGCTAACGCCCAGTGGGTTATTCGTGCGTTCAATTAGCACTTTAATTTACACTTCAGAGTTAATTCTCTGTTCCACCATCTGTGGATAACGCCCTCCTTGGTCTGCAGAATTCTTCATACCTTACTCAGCCTCATTCAAT
>JAHPZR010000429.1:15000-17500 GCA_019787425.1 Platygyra sinensis | reverse complement strand
AATGCTTATGCCCGAGAGTTAGCCCGGGGGGGGGGGGGGGGGATGGGCACTGCTGGAATTGACTGATGCATTAGGCGGGGATGAATAAAATCGTTGTCCTCTTCAATGTCGATATGATGTCGTTCCAATTCAAGCTTGAATTTTTCTTTAGGTCTTGCAGAAGTCTTTTTGAAGACGCAGTCTTGCCACAAAATCGACATAAATTTGCTGTTTTCATTCTATGGGTACCAGCATCCGCCATCTCAATACCTGGGAACGCATCAATTACAGATGTAGATATGGCGGCCGTTACCAACAGCAAATCGCAAATCAAAATACCCCCGTGCACCTTTTTCACAGATCGTGCACAACACTAAAAACAGATTAAATCCCAAGTATATAGCGTGAAGATTAACGACATATTTTTTGTGATTGTCGCAAAAATCTGCAAGCAACTTAAATCTAATGACAAAATGAAAAACATACCTGATCTGTATGCAAAATTGCAAGCGCTGTTTCACTTTACGAGTAGCATTTTACATCGTTTACGCTGGTCTTCAGCCGCTATCTTCAAAACGCGCGAGGCTCTTCCTTTCTTGGTACTTATCGAATAGAGTTATGGGTAAATTACCCGAGCATAATCGAACAAATAACGAGCAAAGCGAAGTGAATACGAAAATTCCCGATTTTTGAAATGGCCGCCATTGTATGACGTCACATGGTTATCAAATCTGATAACGATCCCGGACTGGTCAGTACCAGTTTGCTTAGCTTACCGCTTACCTTTCACGAACTACTGGAACGGTTCTGTGTGCCAAAGGAAAGCCGGTCTTCTTCCGAGTCACTCTTGTCTTCTAATGTTGTAAAGAACGAATGCTAAAACGTTGGGCAGAACACATTTATATATACCGTGGGAATTTACCACTAGAAAATTTCAATTCCTGTTTCCGAGTCCTTATTCTTTTGTTCTGCATGTGAAGCCGATAAATCCAAACGCATTCCAAAGTACACGTATGCAGCCACCAAATATTTCTATATTTCTTTCATTTTGTCGACTTCCACCATGTGTTCTGGAGATGCAGCCAATATATACAAACCCATTCCGATATAGAAGTGAACAAATTACTTTGCTTATTTTATGCCGTCCAACTCGCCCAAATTAAAGCGGGTTATTTTGAGCACCTTGTGTATACCTGATTTATTCACCGACGGCATACCCTGCGAGCAGAGTCTCCTTCGGTCTTCCAAGACAAATCGGGAAGAGGAAGAAAATTCTTTGCTCGCAGGGCACCGACGGCATACTACAAGAAGACAGTGTCCCTCGTTGTCTCAAAATAAACCTTTAATGTATTTCTTTCTTAGAAATCCTACATGAATGTACAAGATGATGACATTACTGATGATTCAGAAACCTTCTAACATCTGCCTCACACCAGCGACACACCAAGACAGCAACATATCCAAGGTTTTGGAATTACGCCGCGCCAGGGAGTAAAAAGTGTGTGTGGGTGGAGTAAAATCTAGTAAAATCCCAGACAAACATCTGACGCATCTCTTCCAAACCAAACAAAGCACTTTGTATAGATATTGTTCTTTATACAAGATGGATGCCAAAGTTTACTTAGTTTTGATTTGGAAAAAAAAGATAATATTGTTAACTTGTTAATAGAAAAGAACTCCCGTCCTGTCTGGAAATCATCATTTGTTTTCTTTAGTAGAAAGAAACGAGTAAAATTTAATTTACGATGTGTGGGAATTTTTCATTTGATAGCAGTGAAAGTAAACTAGGTGTCAATGATATTTTTTGTATGTAACACATAACATACAAACAACCTTTACTTGGACACGATAAATTCAAAGACGGGTCGTGCACAAAATAAATTGGGTAATAAACTCAATCTGATTGTATTTAGTCAATTACTCTTAAGGTCAAGGCCTTGGGAAAATAATTAAGGGTTTTCCTCGTCTTTTTCATTTATGTTAGCTTATATTAAAGGAACAACAACACCAACAAGATACCAAATGCAAGGTGAAACGTAAACTAGGAAAAAAAATATCTCAGTTCAAGAGGGGATTTGAACGCACGACTCTCTGGGATCTAGTGCGATACTCTAACCATTGAGCCACTGGAGATTGTATTTATAGACTTTGTCTCTTACCACAAAGGTTTGATTGGTACAATAAAACATTTTTTTTCTCTTAGCATAAGTGTACGTAAATAGGCCCTTTGCACAGCCCGGTCACATGCTACAAAATTACATATACTAGTGAGCAAGTTGCGCAAAGGCAGGTGCATTGTTTTGGAAGTCCCACTGTGCAACTTGGTCACCAGTATATGTAATTTTGTACCATGTCACCGGTCGTGCAAAGGGCCTATTGTGTGTCAAATAAATAGAATGATATCAGTTTGAAGGCTTAATACTTTGTTATTGATGGAAACTTATTTGTTAATGTATATAGTAAGTTTCTTTGAAGATCAAGGGCCTCAGGGTAAAATATGATCCTCTGAATTTTTCCTGGT
>JAHPZR010000429.1:5000-10000 GCA_019787425.1 Platygyra sinensis | reverse complement strand
GAGCTGAACCTCTTGGCGTTCCTGCGCCTCGTCTAATATGCGCGACCAAGGGTTTAAGCGCTCTGTCACTTCTTGGGAAGAATCCGTTTCTTGGCTAGATTGGAAGGATTCCGTTTCTTGGGTAGATTGAGAGTCTTCACTGTCTTCGTAATATCCATTACCTTGTTGAAGAAGGCAGTAATTATAACCGTCGCTCCAAGACATTTTTTTGGGGTTTGAACAGCATGAACTTTGACAGCAGACTGAACGGCAAGTGGAACACCGCCTTTAAAACAAGCAGTGAAAATGTGAAGCTTATGGGACGCGGTTTAGTGTGACAAGCTACTGTTACTACAGGCGGGGTTACTAAGCTCTCTTCTCTGTGTTCGGCCCTTCATCGTCTCCATACAAAGTGAGCCACTCAGGAACTGAATCTGCTGTTGTTTTATAATGTTTGATGTTATTGGCTGCTTTTCTAACGCCCCTTGGTAGAGATTTCTGTGATTTCTTTACTCCTCTTGGTTGAGATTTCAGGGATTTCTTTACTCCTCTTGGTGTTGATAAGTGATGGACTATTGTATCCTTTTCCTCTTCCTGCACTGCTAGAGGTGTTTCACTTGTTGAAGGTCTGTATACCCGGCTCGTCTTTGCTGGATAGATCATCACTCTAACCTTAGGTTGTAGTTTCGCTTCTTGTAACCACTTCCTTCGATTGATATAATCTAATCCATGTACATCTGTGAGATGATTAGACAATCTAACGAGATATTTTGCTCCGGCACACGCGTTTAGTCATGTTAACAGTTCGAGATCTCAACAAAAATAAAACAGTTCCAGCGAATTTTAATCTTTAATGTGAAGGACAATAAGGACACAACACGGGACAAAAAGGCCACAACACAGGACAAAAAGGCCTAGCTGTTAATTAAAACAAATGTGACCCTTTCAGGACACCGTATTGTAGATTGAGCTAATTTACTTGTTCACCTGCTTTTGCCACCATCATACAAAATAATGTTAGACTTAGAAATGTTCCAGTGTAGTGAAAAAAAACTTACCTTTGTGATACGTAGGGTTTTTCTCCTGAAAGATGAGCTGATTACACTTTTGCCGAAGGGCTTGCATCACTTCGCCCTTCGAGCAACTGTCCTTTGGTTTAGCACTTTCCTGACCATCTGCCTGAGGCAATTTTACAACTTGTAGCTTTGCAACAACTGCAAAATCTAAAACAAGAAACTTCATGTAAGATTAGATTGCCCAGATATGGTTACAGGTGTCTGCTTTCAAAGTGTCAATATGATCTAGCTACATGTATCATCTAATTATAAATTTACATGTTATCCACATGGAAGCTAAGAAAGATCATCCCATCCGTTTCTAACGTTTTGTTTGTTTGTTTGTTTTTTTGACAAGAAATCAATCCAACCAGTCTCCCAGTATTTACTTTGTTCTCTCTGTAGTAGTCTTCAGGTGATGATTTAAACCACAGTAGAACCCCATGGACATCTTATTTATTCATTATTATTATTTTTTTAACATCCGCTAATAGTGGACAGTTTTCTTTGTTCCATCAACTGAGAAGATCAAAGAGGGTTGTCGCTAAGCGCCTGCTGAGAAAGAAGTGTTCACCGGTGGGATTTTGGCCGCGGGCAATCGATTGGTAAAGGACAACAAATGTTGTTTTAGGTTACGTAAGCACATGTATACCAATTCCATATCTGAACCATATCGGCCCATCTAAATGACAAGTTTGGAATAAATTCCAGACTAATGTACAATGAGTATCAGTGCCACTATATCAAGTAAAGTCATTGAAATAAAATCTTGCTTTGAGCATTTGTTTAGTGTGCTCACCACCTTGTAAACACAAAGCTTAATAGCCCCTCAGTCCAAAATATTTGGGAAAACATTTTGTCCCAGGTCTCTCACGAAAAATGGTGACCGGCTCAATGAAACTGTTGGTTCTCCTGTACAAAAGCATTGCTGACTACTGATTTAAGCTTAATAGTTGTTTCATCCTTGTTAAATTTACCTGCAATTGCAGAAACAACCTTCTGGTCTAGGTCCTTCAGCCTTTTACCTGCTAATTGTTCTCTTGGGTAAAAGACGCTCAGCAATGAGCAAGCTAGTGCTGTCCTGGATGCCACTGAACTTATGAGAGCTTTTGCTGTCACAGGACAGCACCAAACCCCATCTGCGATTTCTGAAAGCTGAATATAAAAACAAAATTATTTATTGTGGGCGGTAAAAAAAATTTTTCTGGAGAAGCCATAAAATGTAAAGCTCAAAGACTGACAAAATCTTTATATGCATGAATGCCAACATAAAGTAGCTATCAGTAAAGAATAAAAAAACTTAAGCTTATTGAAATTCTACAAACAATAATTTATTATTGTGAATGCTCTTACCCCTCTACGGGATGCCTCAGCGGCATCCATACGCCCAGATGGCGTCAAAACATCACCTCTGGGTGCTGCTTTTGAACTTGATTTCACTTAAAAAAAGGTGTTAAAACTATTTTAAGACTCTCATTTAACAAATGCCACATTCACTAATATTTAAGGTGGCAAAATACAGTTTTTCAGTCTCAACAGCATACTCTGTAAATGTAAGCCTAACATCAGTATTATGTGAGTTAAGTGTATGTGGGCTACATGTACGTTAATTGCAAAACTGGACAGCTGGCCACCAGTCTCACTCAGGTTGGTGTATGGGATAATGGATGGCTTGGAAATTTTTGCAGGGGCCGGGCAAGTGGATTTTGTAGCTCAGCATCGGGTATCAAGTCATTCTGCGTCTTTTGTTTTGGTTTGTTTTGTTTTGCTGCTGGACAGATCTTTGTTTAGTTTTCTCTCAGGCTCCACCATCCTTTTAGGTACCATTCCCCGAGCTCATCAATTGTTGCTGATCAAAACAGTGACATACAAGAACTCTTCTGACGGGTAGTCTTTAATTGCCCTCCCTGAACTAAGAACATAACAGAAAAACCTGCAGTATACCCTGAATATCATTACAGATAGTACTTGAAAAATGAATTTTAACTACTTACAATCGTCAATCTCTGCTTTAAGCAAAGCAATTTCCTCTTTAAGGGATTGCTTTTCCCCTTTACACATAGCATTTATGCATCTCTTTGGTGGAAACGACGATTTGGGGGTTTTCATACCCACTTGAGGCCTTTGGGGTAGTGGCAATGGTCGAGGTGCAGGCATAGCACACGCACTAGCAACTCTGGTAGGCTCGTCATCACTTGACTCGTCACTTGTTGACGAGTCAATATTCACTTGAGGTGTGCGTAAAACCCGCACAGGGTTCAAGATATCTGCTACCAGGTTAGCTGAGCTCAGCTGCAGACCTTGGCTACTACAGGCTTTCTGAGCTAAAAGAGGACAAATTAAGAGTTGTTTTAGTGACAAGCTACAGTAAATGTATCGGTTAAATTAAAATTTAACATGCACATACAGGTACATGTACATGTGGTTGAGTAAGAAGTGGGAAATGATAAAGGTTATATTAGCAATTACCATCTGGTTTCTTTTTGTATTGTTTCCGTTGTTTGCCTTTTTCCAATCCTTCTGCAGTGTAAAATAAGTATTAAGAGGCTGTCTCTCTAAAAACCGACAACTGATTTTACTTCGAAAATTCGATTTTTCTCATAAGCTGGGATTTTAAAGCCCTTACCTAGTTAATCACTAAAATGAGTTTCATTTGATTAAAAATTGTAATTTAATTTTCCTAGGCTTAGTTTAAGTTCGGTCCGCTGGACTCAAGTTGCATGCCTGCCGAAACTGGAACAATAGCACATATTGCCGTCGCTCTGAAAAAATTAATATTCGCTCAAAAGTCCCAATTCCTTTTTTAAACTATAGACATATCACAGCAATTTGTTTAGCCATGTTTCAATTATAATTCAATGTTGTTCCTTCAACGACTGAAAGCAGATTTTCTACCCGTTAAATCGAGTTTTGAACCAAACACGAAAATAGCGCTACTTTGAAGGCGCGTTTTAAAAATGTGGCACCTGTTTGAAACCGCTGAACTACATGAATAGAAAGTATAAATGACACTTAATTCAAAAAAAATATATAATTTGTCTTCCCACTAGGTTTTCAAAACTAACGACCGCTTAAAGTTCGGGAAATTTTGAAAATACTTCAGTGAGTAACTTCATACTCGCCTTCGTGAAGTGCTCCTATAAATTCACCTAAATCTCTTACCTGGCTTTAAGATTAAAGTTTTGGTCCTTTGTAGCAATCCTTGAATCATAGGTAGCATTAAAACTGCCAGCTTTTCCTTCCAGCAGTAGGTTTGTATACAAGGTATATTTATACGTTCCTGATCTGTGTCGAGCGTGACGGTCACATACTTCCGTGTTCTTTGTATTGCTGACCATTGTTTTCCTCGATGTCGGTTTAATCATGTAGAGTCCTATTAAATGAGATTTCATACTTGTATGTGTGCCGAGAGTTGTCCAAAAGAGTGCTTCTACAAACCTTTTAAGAGGACTCTACATGATTAAACCGACATCGAGGAAAACAATGGTCAGCAATACAAAGAACACGGAAGTATGTGACCGTCACGCTCGACACAGATCAGGAACGTATAAATGTACCTTGTATACAAACCTACTGCTGGAAGGAAAAGCTGGCAGTTTTAATGCTACCTATGATTCAAGGATTGCTACAAAGGACCAAAACTTTAATCTTAAAGCCAGGTAAGAGATTTAGGTGAATTTATAGGAGCACTTCACGAAGGCGAGTATGCAGTTACTCACTGAAGTATTTTCAAAATTTCCCGAACTTTAAGGTGGCTGAAGACAGTTTTTGATACCTCTGTTTCAATTACATTTTTCTCTAAAACCCTTGATCCTTTGGTCACCAAAAATGGCAGCAAGCAAGTTAACAACACAAACTTCAACTTTTTGATAATTAAGCTGACGTATGTACCGTTGCCATGGCAACATGATCAAATATAAACAGGTGTTTAAAATCGGTTTTGTTTATTTGCAGAAAATCTAGTCA
>JAHPZR010000428.1:20000-50000 GCA_019787425.1 Platygyra sinensis | reverse complement strand
CAAAAAGAAACGTTGTTTTGGACTGTTGCACTACTTAAGCGTTGGAAATCATTTTCAGAGCCAGGCAGGAAAATTGTACGTGCTCCTCCGAAACCTCAAAATAGAATTCGTGTCACTCCCCTGCATGATGATGAATGATTAACACAAAGTGCGAAGACTTCTAACTCTCTTGAAAGTTGTTTCTCAGAAAGTGCCGAACGGATTGAAGCAAAAAGCATCTCTTTCGAAAGGTACTTTAAAGCACAGGACAGCTAAAATATTTGTTGCGCATTTGTTAGTACTTTCGGTCTAAAAACACCGGTGTAAATGTTTGTATATTTAATTTCGGAAGTGCTGTGTAATATTTACCAGGTTTGCATGACCGCATAGAGAAAAGGTGCTTCTCCGGACTTACTGCAACGTTTGGATCAAGGGAGGTCTCTTTGAAGAGCATTTACGAGGCACCAGGCAGGAAAATTATCTTCTATGTGTTTAAACTATGTTTATTGCGAAAATAAGTCTCGTCATTTCTCTGCATGACATATTCCCAAGAGGCGCCATGCCGTGGCTTCTGACAAGAATTCAATAAACATGCACGAAAGTCGTTCTTGAAAGGTACTGAAGGGATTAAATCGAAAAACATCTCTTTCGAAAGATAATTCAAAGCGCAGGGCAGCTAAATACTTGCTTCCCGTTTGTTAGAACTTTCGCTCCGAAAATCGTAGTGCAAATTTTTTTCATATTTAATTTTGAAATTGCTGTGTAGTATTTATCAGAATTTGGATATCCACAGCACAAAAAGTGCTTCTCTGGAATTACCACATCGTTTGGATTGAGAGAGACCTATTTGGAAAGCCTTTTGAAAGTGCCCACAGGAAAATTATCTTCTTTGTGTCTATCCTGAGTTTACTTCGGAAATTAGTCTTGTCATTTCTTCGCATGACTGGCTCACATTACATGCTCTAGCTGCTGACAAGAACTTATTTCGAAAAGTACTGAACGGCCTAGAGTGTAAAGATCTCTTTGGAAAGCTCTTTCAAAGCGCCAGACAGAATTATTCTTCCTCTGACCTTACGAACTGTGCTTCGAAAGTTTTTGCATATTTGATTAAAGGAGCTCAGTCACGGTATTTTGAGTTATTTTGAGCATCGACAAAATTACTATTAAATTGAAGGAAACCTGAAAATAATACTTTACAAATAAATAAAAACATCAAAGAGATTATAACAAAGCATAAAGGCACAAGGATGGTGAAGGATGGAGAAGATTGACACGGATTGACAAACAACGAAATTGAAAAGTTTAGCCAAAATTTTTCAACCGTTTATCTGTGACCGAGGCCCTTTAACTGTTTAAATTAAACCTCAATGTTGTTACGCCATTTAAATTTCCCAATCAGGTGTCCTTACTAAAATAGCCTCGCAGTTTGACCTCACGCTGAAATTAGATTGAAAAAGACTATCATTGGAAGAGGCCCATGTATGGGCGATGTGTTCTCTCAGGGCAACTATTACGCTTCTTTCGTACTCTCCAAACTTCACACATGCTCCATAACTCGGTAGTGCACGCTAAATCATGAACCAATTGTTACATAAAATGTTTCGGGAACAGAATTACAAGAACGCATTTACGTTAAACATTCTATAGTTAAACATCTCCGATATCAATATCAGTGGCTTTGGACGAAATTCCGACAGCGACATGCGAATCTTCTGAAATTGCAACATGGAAAAGTTTGAAATTCAGACCGGGGACACAAAGACTCCCCCAACAGGGTCCCAAGAATTGGGTCTGGCTTTCTCCCTTGCCCACCAATAGCCGATGGAAACCTACTGGCATTATTACAAATCAACCCCTTAGCAGTTTCGTGTGAATATTTACACTACAAATTTTAAGTGAATTGCACACATGTTTAGTGATCAGTAATCAGCATTTAGCAGTTTTCAATGCTACAAGGATAGCCATACAAGTCTGGAAATATCTATAGTAGACAGTCTAGAGCAACACAGTCAAAACCTACATTTTTTGTTTTTTAACCCAAAATAAAAATGTTCACTTTTACGTCTGATGTGCTGGTTGAATGGACAATAACCAAAGACTAATAATCAACTGAAAACTGCTGAATGTTGATTCTCATAGCCACTTCAGGGAGATGGAGGAAGATAATTTCCTGGACAGTGAAATGACTGACGAATTGTTTGATGATTACAAGTAGGGTGATGGGCACTTCAAACCACAAAGATGGAGCTGTCTTCCCTTTGATTGAGTTGTAGCCTATGCAAGAGTAAGGGATGGCTCCGATTATCATCTTCATCTCCATTGTAATCTAGTCTTGCATCGAATGAGGGATAGGGCTCCTCAGAGTATCGTTCATTCAGTGTCCAATAGGAAAATGGTGACTCTGTATCCATCCTCTTCCCCTCCTTCAACTCTCCAAACAGCGCCATAAACTGAACCAAGGAAGTCACTTCACATTTATTCTGCCACTGTTTTCTTCTTAGGGGAAACTAATTGTTTGGGGCTTTTGGGGGATCGAACCAACTTGGCTATTTGAAGAATTCAGCGACTGGCCTTTAAAAAAGATTGATAAGAGCGTAAGAATATAATTGTAGATAAAAAAATTATAGATATCACAAGGTTCCTCCAGTTTGAAGTTCAAATCACATCGAGTGTTCCCTTAAGAAACTTTCTCTGCAGTCTGTTTGTAAGTATGTAATTAGAGTAACGCTCATTTACCGGAATTGTTTGGGCTTATTCATCTGTTATACCATTTGCAATTAGATTGAGTTCCAAAATATTGACCTAAGACGGGTACAAAAAATTATTGTTAGCACAATAAATTCAATCAGCACAGCAAATAAACATCAAAGATTCAAAAACGAAAAAGAAACTAACCTTTTTAAGACCTTGCCAACGTCTAACTTGGCAAACGAAAACCTGTATCAAAACTACTGAGCTCCCTTGAGTTTCCGGTAATCGATTAGTTTTTCACGCTAAGCTCTTGGGAAGTGTGACTCGTCCTCCTTTGTCGTGTCTCTAATCGTTTTCTTGTTCTTTCATCTGGAAAGTGCTGATGGGAGATGATGCACAGTTTCCGGAGTGCTCAATTACTTAGGAGGTCGAACAGAACAAATTTCTTTGACCGTTACTTTTGAACTGTCCATCTGCTTCCTGTTCGCATGATTTGGAAGTTGAATAGTTGGATTTTTTAACATCAGATGAAGAAGATTAGGAATTGTTCATTCAAGAGGTTTTGAAGCATTTTGAATCGATGTTGTTCTGTCAGTAATAACTTTTCTTTAAATGCATGCTAAAAGCTAAGAAAGTCAATTCAAGCTATATTATCCTACAACAAGGCAAAATTTTTTTCTTTATATGAGTGACTCGGCATGGAGAAATTCAGATAAGATGTTTCAATAATTTTAAAAGGGAAATATTTGTAAAGGGATCTGAAGTAATTTGTTCAAAAACAATTTCTCTTTACTTATCGTAAAATCAAAAAAGCACGTTCAAAACTAAACTGCCAAACATTACTATTTTAATTATATTCCCGATATCGATAAAATGAAAAACAGATTATTAAGCAGACGTTATATACGCCCCAAAGTCCGTAAAGTGGTATTAGAACGTCTTTTCGCCATTTTTTGGGGCATAATAAGATGAAAGAATATGAACACACTTTGTGGGGTAAAGGGGTAGGGGATTAAGCACTCCAGTCGCAAAATTGCTGCCATAACATGTTGGTCTAAAGCTAGTATTATGCAACAAAGAGAGATGATAATTCTCTCTCAAGGGTGATAATCCCTTGGCCGTGGAAGGGGTAGTAATCCCCTACAGGAGGTGATAATCCCCCGGAATAACACTCATTCCCAAGGCAACACAGCTATAGGGGTACCGATCCCCAGAATGAATAGCTGCCATGAGTCTATGGGTGAAAGTGTGGCCAGCATGGGAGCACTTAATTCGCCAAAATACACAAAGTGTATTCCCCATAGACGAAGAGAACAAATATTAAATGATATGCTAAAGCCATATATGATATGCTTTAATAAAGATGCGTAGAGTGGTTTTTTCTAAGACCCAATGAACAGAAGCTCATGAAAATATCAGATACTGTGCAAAGCACAAAATAGTAAAAAAGTTTAGTATGAAATAACCTTGCAGAATTACACACCAGTAAATAAAATGGGTTTATCAAAAACCACTCCATGCAACAATGTAAACAATAATTAACTTGAGTTTTGAAGTGGGTTCGAAGTAACCCCAGATAATATTAACTGTGAGCATTGAATATATCTCTCTCACAAGAATCAGATGACCACACACTCCTGATGTTTTAGCCAACCATGGGGGAGGGGGGGGGGGTGGGGCTGCTGAGGCTGCAGCTGTTGCTGCACAAACAATGTAACAATAACTAACTTGAGTTTTGAAGTAGCTTCAAAGCAACCCCAGATAAAACTGCCTGTGGGCATCGAATGTATCTCTCATAACAATCAGATGACCACCTGCCTAATGTTTTAACCAACCATGGGGGAAGGCCCGCCGAAGCTGCAGCTGTTGCTGCACCAATTCTATAGCTATGACCGGCATAATCGGATGCTTGACAACCCAAATGAGAGAGAAGTTGCCTAGTCTCAGCAGTTAATGCATCCTTAGTCAATGGACGCCCAGAAGCAAAAACAAAAAGAGGTCCAGGTGTAATTCCCCTCCTGGTAAGATAATGCCTCATTGCATTTACAGGGCAGATACCCTGATTAGTTTGTCCTATTAAAAGGGTATGCCCCATCCTGAAGGGATCAGTTTTAGAAACCTTGACTCTGACTAAAAGATGAGAGGGATTGGACTGGGATGGATGAAAGATAATATCAAGAGGTGTAAGATGAGCATCAGAGCTAAATTGGGAGTTACATGTCAGTTCACCTAACCGCATAAAACCGAAGAAAGCTAAGGTCATGGCAGCCCAGATCATTAGAGAGTCATAATTTGAAGTGTACCTGATTGCTAGAAGGGAGTAGAAAAATTTAAGGTGGGATACTGTAATTGGCAAACGAGTTCTGATTGAGCTACCTTGAGATCTCTTAATGCCACGGCAGACAAGGTGCAGGCGAAGGAACTTCCTAAGGTTGAGCTGGTAGCCGTGGCGGATGTGTAAATGGCGAATTGCTGCCAAGTATCCCTTGATAGTGGAATGCTTGACCGATTTAGCAAGGTAAGCAACATACTGTATCAAAGTGTCCTCGTCTGTTGGTAGAGACTGAGCATGCAAAGGTCGATAGAGGGAGAGGAACTGGATAAAACTTTTTTCCCCTGTACTGTAGGTCCGCTTTGTAGAATCAGCAACTGACAAATTAAGATAGCGCCGGATGTCAGCCATTAGATCTTCAGGAGTTCGGGTGGGACCAGACATGGATCTCGGTTGGCATGGGGTGCTAGCTCCCTGAACCGACCCATCTGAAAACGAGAGAGGGAGTCAGCTACCTCATTCCTCTTACCCTCTATGTGCACAGCTCTAATACAAAAATTGAACCGTAGAGTCAGAAGGGTCAAATGACGGACAAGATCCATGACCCTTGGGATACGGGACCTCTTTGTGTTAACAATACTGACAACTGACTCATTGTCACAGAAAAACTGAATGCGCCTGTTTGAGAAAAACTTGGCCCATAGATGACAAGCAACAACAAAGGCAAACAATTCTTGCCATGCAATGGAGATCCCTGGCTGACCTAGCTTTTGATGGGGTTCCCATGAGCCCTGAAACCAGTGGGTTTGAAAAATGCCCCCAAATCCCAGAGAACCAGAGGCATCTGTGTACAAAGACAAGACATCTGAAGTGACCCAATGAGAAGGCATAAAAAATCCGGCCCCATTCCAATTGCATATAAAGTCCTCCCACATCCTAAGATCTTTAAAGAAACCCTGGCTCAACTTAATACGATGGTGAGGTAAGGAGACGTTCCTAGTGAGCTGAATCATACGTTGCAGGAATGGCCTGCCCGGGGGAATAACCTTACAAGCAAAATTCAAAGAGCCAATAAGAGACTGTAGTTCCCTGAGTGTGCAGGACCTTCTGCCTTTGAATTCAGTGAAACAGGAAGTGAGGCGTTGGACCTTATCAGGAGGAAGGCGTGCCTCCATGCGGTCAGAATCAAGAACAATCCCCATGAATTCAAGGGTTGTAGAGGGACCTTGTGTCTTATGGGGTGCGATAGGAATTCCCAGATTCTTAAAAGTAAGCAACATGCTGGATAGGCTCTGTTGACAAGCTAAACTGTGGGGTGCAATAGGCGATGGGGGTTCGATAACAAGAAAATCGTCTAAAATGTGGCAAACAAAAGAGATGCCACAGTGATTGAGAAGAAGCCACTCAACTGCTTCTGAGAGCTGATTAAACAGAAAGGGTGCACTCCTTAAACCAAAGGGGAGAACCTTATCATAATAGAATTTCCCCTCCCATTGCATGCCAAAGAGCTCATAGTCACATGGCCTTAGGGGTATCAGACGAAAGGCAGAATCCACGTCAGTCTTAGCAAGGAAGCAACCACAACCATTTGCTAAGATTCCTTCGATAGCTGTGTCAATGGTGATATAATTCAGGCTGAAATCTTCCTTTGAAATTGAATAGTTTATGCTAGTGACACCTGACTTTGGGAATGAGAGGTGGAAAATAGTGCGGAACTTATCCGAGTACTTTTTAGGTACTAATCCTATGGGTGAAACTTGAAAATTGGGAAATGGTGGTGTTGAAAAGGGGCCCGCTACCCGACCCAGAGATATTTCCCTACCTAAATTGGCCTGCACAATGTCAGGTTGGGCCAAAGCAGTAGGCAGGTTTCTTGAAAATCTTGGGGAACGTCGCCCAAAGAAACCTATATTAGCTCCAAGTCTAAAGGTTTGCAATAAATTAGAAACAAAAACCCTGTTGGGGTGATCAGCTAAAGCAATCTCAAGTCTATTTACATTTATAGGAGTGGGGAGTGACCCAGCAAACTCATGATTTGTGGTGGCCTGAGGAGCTACTAGATTTAGAGGGGCGGTGGACCTCCTCACCAGCCCTAGCATAGGTTTTCTGGTCATGATCCCTGACATAGCCTCCTTTGCTGCGTTCCCTACTGCAGTCCCGCCCTGGGTGTTTGCCATTACATCTATTACAGATGTGTTGGTACTCGCACTGGTCCCTACTACAGACACCGACTCTGTTGTATTGGTGGCAAATGCCTCGGACGCCCCCCTTTGAGGCATTGCTTTGGGGTCCACTATTGAAAAGAGGATACTCCTCTTTTAGTGCCAAAGGTGACACTGTAAAAATAGTCAGCCACAAATGCTGATCTATCTGCGACCATACAAGAGACTTGTCGAGACTGGCCTTTTGCCGAAATTTGTGGTCGTAAATAGCCCACCCAAGTCCCTTATGGACTCTAGCTGCGTATCTGATTAAACTCAAGTACTGCAAAAACTCTTGGGCCCTGAAGGGGTATTTGTGAGTGAATACACTCATGTACGTAGTAAACGCCGTCGTCCATTGTTCAATTTCTGTTATTTGAGACGGGCTGCTTTTTCTCTTCTTGGTAACCTTAATAGCTGAGTTGTCGAGAGTCAATGTTAAATTATCATCCTCGTCAAACATGCTAAGGTTTCGTGGTAACAATTTTGACAGATCAAAAAACTCACCACTTTGGATATCTTTCACGTACGACGCAGGGATGTCCTGGTTTGGGACGGAAAATGATGGCAGTTGTGGTGACTCGGTGTTGTCACAAAGTGGATTTGGACCGCCTGATGAAGCTGTATGCCTTGGTGGATCGGTAGCTCCTGTTGGATTTGTATCTCTTTGTGGAGTTGTACCGACAGCTACGGGGTTTTGGTTCTGCAGAGCGGTCACGGCGGCACGAGCAGCTTCAGTGGCGATATCGCGGCTTGACTCGGCAACCTTGTCTGCTATCATAATTCTCAGCGTTTCCAGTTGATCCCCAGAGAAGAGCTGCAAATTACCACGGCTCTGAGGGTTGTTGTCTACACTAGGCACTTGGTTTGGAAGAACGAGATGATTCTGCCGCTGATTTGGCTTTTGACTGGTTTTGGCGCGGCGCTTCGGTGGTCGACCTCGTGATACTGGTTGCTCACTATTACGTTGCTGATTGCCTCTTTTCCTCGACGATGGCATGACGACAGGCAAAACTGTACTGAACTCAGACAGGATGTTGAGATATTAACGAAGAAATACTGTAATTCTTGTAGAAACAGTGCTAACTGGCTTGAAAACTGTGATTCTTGTCAAATCTAGAGAACTGAATGAATCAAGAACCGAAGCAAACGGACAAACATACTTGATTGACAGGAAGAAAATACAGTGTTGTTATTGGACAAATCTAATTGACTGCACGTGAAGCCATGTGGGCTAAATGACCTTTGTACCCTTGTATTGCTAACATTTACAAATACATTATTGTTTACTGTTAGCTTGACTCTAATAAGCTAAAGGTTGTATCATTAACTGTAATTTATATTCTATAAATTTTCTAGAGAAGCATCTTCCGAAAGTGGGTCTGCAAGGATGTTTAGATTAAAACGCACTAAAGCAAAACGCATGATGTGCTAAACGAGAAATGAAAAGCGTGATGTGCTAAATGAAAAGAGACGGGGATTTTATAAGAACAGTTTGATTGGCCTCATGATAATTGCACCTTTCATTTAATAACTTAAAATGAATTCACTACAAAATTGTTTATCAGGCAATAGTTATTCTCCATAATATTTAAATGGTAGACATAGAAATCACCACATGATGGTCGCTTGTATACCTTATTTGGCAATGGATCCTTATTATTGCTGTGATTTGAGCTAAACCTGCCTATTGGGGTCACTGCCATGCAAGTCATTCAGATTGATAGTTGAAAAAAAGAAAGAAAGCTTTATTTCCGTGAAAGAGTTTTCCAAAGAATAAACTATTTTAGTATCACCCAACTAGTGGACTATTGCAAATCCTACATTTTGATTAGCTACGCTACTATAGGACTATTAGTAATAGTCATCGAGTAACGAAGTTCGCCGGTTTTGATGACCTACCAAAACAGTGGCGGCCGCTTCGCTTTTTGTGGAAATCTCAAAGGAGTTTTTAGATAATTTAATTGATAATTCCATCCCAGAAAATACCAAAACGGCAACAAAGTACGGGATGAAGATCTTTAATGGTAATTTTGTTGTTGTTGTTTTTTTTCTAAACAAAGCTACAAACCTTTTTTATAAATTCGAAACAAATCGAGCTTTACTTTCCTCAATAAGTCTTTTCAATATATTGTCATTTTTTATCATAGAATGGCCCTCAAGAGCCACGGTGAATAGCCCATTCGGCTTCTCCTCATGGGCAATTGACTCGCAGCCCTTTCTAACTGTTAAGTACTAGTAGACACATGAAAGTTTTCCATCTGTTTTGATATCTATCTGCTTCACTGTCATCGCCTCTATGAGGTATACCGCAGCAGTTGTTCTCCGGTGACAGACATCCTCATTAGGAGAGGAAAAGCGTTAAATTTCATTTGATGATGCAATTGTTCAATTACATTATGTTTTAATTTAATTTATCCCTAATTGTCATAAACGTTTGTTCTATAACTCGAATGTGTTTTAAATATGGTAAGAATTGGAGCCACTGAACTAATTTTGAGTTATAAGGGGCGGACCGATAGAAATCCCACATGGAAAAAAAAAATCCCCGCAGCAAACTTTGACTGAAAAAAAAAAAAAAAAATCATGCACTGGAAATTTTTGCCCCCCTCCCTCCCCTGCCGTGATTTCTAATGGTCCGCCCCTAAGCACGTAAACCTAGGGTTGTTTCTATCGGGTTATGCTGTTGCTATGGTAATCACTTTAGACACAAAAGGACGATGCGGGCTTACCACGCAATAAAGGCTGAGAAAAAAGAAAAGTGTCCTTATTAAGTTTTGCTGTGTGTGCAGTCGGAGCCATCCCTGATGGGATCCACCACATGAAAACTGACAGATCGGACAGATGGTTTTTTTTTGCGTATTTCAGTTCTCTGCTTCCACGTAAAACTAACTTCCGAGGCCAGCAACAACCTTACTTAATGTCCAGCTTTGGATCTTCGATGCTCGCAATAATTTTCCTTAGAGCTTCTCTAGGGCAAGCTATTTTGTCATTGCTTCTCTTCAAGCTGCACAACTGTGTTAGTCTTGCCGCACGTTCAAGAGGCAAGAAGTTAGGTTCCAGAGTCGTAGATAAAAGGTCCTGTTGGTTGTGCCACTAAAGTAATGTGGATAATATGTAAAGAATCCACACTGTCGCTTTTCTTTTCTAGACTTTACTTCCTCAGGTCTTCTCGCGACACAAAAGAGTTATATCTCTGACTGACTAAAAACTGCGATTAATTGTTATCGTATGTTATGGACACGCCTTGATCAAGCGTAAGCTACATAGATCTTCCAGACAAAAGATAAACAGGCTTTTTCATCGGAGCAGACAGAATGTGACGCTCAATTTCCTTGCAGATATTGCGCAATAATTACGTCGATATTAACTTAATCAGCACTAATTATCCTGTTTCCCACAAATGTATTTGTGGGTATAGGACGTGCGTTGACATTCATGACATCTTAGGAATCCTTCTTGTGTCTTTAAAATGTTATCTTAGGAATAGAATAATCAATGCGTTCCTCAAATGAAAAGGAACACGTCATTAGCCCAGCGTCGCTCTTCCGCTAAAAAATTTAATTCCTATTTTAGCACCAATATTATTAATGTCACGCTACGATTTCTCATTATTGTTCACTTTATTTTAAATTTACAATAAATATTCTCGGCATTTCTCTAAGCAGTGAAAATATTTTTCCTGAACAGATTTAAAATTAAAGTTAATTCATAAATAGTGAATTAAATTTGTAAATTCAAAATTAAAAATTCTTGGCAATTCTCTAAGTAGTGTTTATCTCTAGGTTCCACAGTTTGTCAGTTATTATGTGTGTTTTATGTCTCTGACGATTGAGACAACTGAACAAACTAATATTAAAAAAAACAAACAAACATGCAAACAAACAAACAGCAAAAGGAAAAAAAAAAACTGGAAAATTAACCACTGTTGGAACTCAAGTCATAAACTGTAAAAGAAAAAGAAGTTGGTGTTAGACGTCATGTACAGTTCAGCTTGAAGCACAGAAGCTTCGCTTTTTTCATCATTTTGTCGAATATTTAGCTCCCGACCAAACAACTGAGATGAGGTGAGGTAATATATCCGTTTTCAACAAAGAGCTACTTATATCGAATCTTTGTCTTGCTGCTGTTTTCAGTCCTTGCAAAATCTATACTTATTGGTCTGCTGGAATAAAACAACAACTGAAAATGTACATTGCTGTGAAGCTTGTCTGCGAGGCTCAAGTTGTCGCGTCTATCAGTAATTCTATAATGTTTCACTTTGTGAGTATTTTATTCACTAAACTTGTAAAAAATACTTGTAAAGAGTTGCTAACGACTTGCAAAAGCCTAATACAAAAGCCTGAAGCTTATGTGTTACTTCCTCTAAAGCGTAAAAAGTTGACGAGAAATTTGAAGCGCTTATCATCCAGCGAGGCCGCCATCTTGGAACTTACTCATGATGCAATTGGAGTTGAGCTGTATATGGCATCAGTCAAGTTTTTCTTTTTTAAATCAGCTAATAAATTTTAGTTTTTAACCAAAAATGTTACCAAAAAGTGTTTATAGTAAAATGTATTGATTTGTTAATATAATAAATAATAAATAAATAAATAAATAAATAAATAAATAAATAAATAAATAAATAAGGAACGGATTCAAAGCCAGCCTCGTTTCCATGTGAAAGCAAATTTTTGGAAAAAAAAATACACAGAAACTTATGAAAGCTACTCTCTCAAATTGCTTTCAAGTGTCGTCATATATTTATCTAAAGCACTCTAAGCTAGCCAGGAAGTCGCATAGGATATAAAAAGAAATAGCTGTAGCCGCTATTGTCATAAACAGCAGGGGTATTGAACGTGCGTTGCCATTCATGAGCCCCCAGCGGTCTTCCTTTTTTCTTTAAAATATTAAGTCAAAACTGAATTAAATCAAGGAAAAAAAACCCACCGAAAGTCTTCCGCTCACAATTTTAATTCGTATTTTAGCATCAATATTGCTTATTAATACCACACTAAGATTTCCCATTATCATTTACCTGAGAATGTTCTTTTTTCTAAACAGAGTTCAATTTAAAAATTTTGGATTAACAATTTAAATTGAATCAATCTCCATTGTTATGACGCAAGTCATAATCAGAAGAGAAAGGAGGAGTCAGGATTAAATGTCACATATAATTCAGCTTGAGGCGCAAAAAATTCACTCACCATTTTGTCGCCGGCGGAATATTGTGAGGCCCTACCAAACTGAGCACTGAAAAGTGGGGAGGTAATATTTCAGTTTTCAGCGAAGACGTTATTCTATTGGACCTACACTGAATTGTGCCGCGTCACTTGCCGCCTGTATTTTCATAATACTAGTTCGGTTTCAATTCCACGACTTATGGATGCGACAACCACACAGGGGACCTACCAGTCGCCAACAACGAGTGGTTCAAATTGGAGTTTAAAGAGCACAACAATTCTGGACGAATACAATTGCAAACCGTTCGAAAGCGACACTAGTGTAAGCAAAGAAGTTAAAATATTATTTTACTGTGTCCTGCTGCTGTTTTCAGTCCTTGGAAATTCTTTACTCATAGCTATCATTAAGAGGAGCAGGCAAATGAAAACCATTACCAATTATCTCATCACCAATATGGCAGTTTCAGATATTCTAATAACGGTGTTGGCCGTGCCGAGGCAGATAACAGAAATATTGCTTGGACCTCACAGATGGTTAATTGATGGGCTGTTGGGTTCAGTTTTCTGCAAAAGTGTCAACTTTTATCAAGACATCACAGTTGGCGTCTCAATTCTGAGTCTTTTAGCTATAGCTATTGACAGGTATAGAGGAATCGTGTTCCCTCTGCGTAAACAGTCTAGGAAACCGGCAAAACTCTGCAAGATCATCATACCGGCAATATGGCTCTTATCGATGAGTCTGCAAGCAACTCACTTCTACATTTTTAGGATAGTGACGGTTGATAACAAAGCGTACTGCGCAGTAAACTGGGCTCTAAACTTTGATCCAAAGAAATTTCAGGAGGCGCATTTTATTGTAACATTCGTCTCTCTGATCGCTATCCCAGCATGTGTAGTTACATTTCTATATTCTGCCGTTATTCTGAATTTGAAGAGAAGTAGAGATACACGAGGCGAGGGCCCTTCACGGTACATGATGTCAAAGAGATTAAGAGAAGACAGGAAAGTGTTAAAAATGATCATAGCAATACTCGTGGCTTTCATCGTCTGTGTGATGCCCATCCACGTTTACGCCATTCTGTTTTATTTCGTCTGGGATTGGAAAATTCCTTGCGGTATGGAGAACTTTGGGTTTTGTGCGTTTTTTATTTTGTATTCCAACGCGTCCATAAATCCATGTATTTATTTTACCTTGAATGATAAGTACCGTCAAGGTTTGCTAAATGCTTGGACATCATTAATTATTCATAACCACTGAAGCGGGGAAATTTGAATGTGAGCGCCGCTCATTAGCCCAGAATAAGAGAAGAAAGAGCCGAAATCAGCCAACCGGCGTTAATAAAACTCGCTTCCCAGATTTACAGAAGCAACAACTTAAAAACCCAAGAGCGGGCTTTTGAAGAGGAAGGGTTAATCTTTCATTTGCACATAAAAGGAAGAAGTTTTACAAAGTGTAAGGCCTATCCCTTTAACCTTGAAAATGACGAAAAAACGGGTATTTTTTGTATGGAAGCCAAATTCCAGAGCGATTTTCTGAAAACTCAAACTAGCTTCCAAAAACCCAAGAGCGGGAAATGGAAAATGGATCTTTCCTGAAACAGAATCCGTTTTGATTTTGAAAATTGGTGAAGGATAACCACTATCCCTTTCAGTTCTAAAATTTTAAGTCGGAGTTCCGTTCGAAAATGGCGCTGATGCCATTGTTTTCAGCCCATGACTGAATAACAATGGTTGCCAATACGAAACAAAAGCCTATTCAAGAAAATCATTCATTTGGAAAATTTATGATTTTCCGCGAATTTCAAAACAGCAGCTTGGTACAGCTCTTCCACGCGTACTGCGATCAAAAGTCGCCGGTGATCGAAATACGGTTGTAATTCGAAATGAACTGGAAATTTCTTAAAGGAAAGTAAAATTAGGTAAATTAAAAAGTAAAGTGAAGTAAGACATATGAACTCCAGCAGGTCGGGCAAGTCTAAAACCAAGGTCGATCGTTTATTTGTGTTTGTTTGTGTTCGGTAATCGAGCAAAATCGAATATTTTATTTACTGTGATTGATCTTGATCGTTTGATAATCAAACATTCGACTGAACTCGATAATCGACCGTTAGGCACCCGAACGATTGGTGTTAGCTTGGGCTCGATTACCGAACAATTCGATTGGATTTGCCGGGATCAAATCGACTACAGGACATCGATCGCCATGTTAGCTAGTGTTTGGGTTCGCTTAGGACGTAACGAAAGAGAAAACTTGTCTATTCAAACAAAGTAAGAAACAAAAGCGGTTTGTGCTAAACGAAACAAAGGGAGTAACAATAGCGCACTGGTTTCATTGTTGAGTCTGCCGCCTCCATCAGGCTAATGAGCATTGCCGTGCGTTCATAGCAACCAATGAATAAGCTTCTTTTGGGTGCTATGAATAATAACAAGCGTTATAACAGACCTTTCCAACTGCAAGTAAATGTCCCGAGAACAATAGGCATTCTTCGCGATGTTAAAAGCGCTTCCTTTTGTCAGGGAGAAAGCGGCAAAATCAAGAGAACGTTTTGGATTAGTACGGCTGAAAGACTCTCTAGCCTCCAACTTTATTCGTTAAAAAAAACAAAAAAAAAAACTACTGTTTAAGATGGGTTTATGTTTTGTCTATTTTTGAGGAAGAAGATGGTAAAATCTTCTTACGCGATTCGAAGTAAGCTCTTATCGCTTTAAACTACTGGTTTCGTACTAGAAAATTAAAAAGTTAGATATAAAGATATTATTCAGTGAGGTGAGATATTTATCTTAATACATGCGTCAATTGCATACATGTAAAGCACGCGTGTTCTTTAAAAATAACGTCTGTTTGCATAACAATATAAAGCTAAGATGATTTGAGGTCAATAAAGATCAGTCTTAGATTAAACACCTTTAACTGTTGCATGAGTGTTTTAAGTTGCAGCTGAGTCGATGAAAATGTATGTTAAATTGCTTTATGTTGTGGTTTACAGGCCTATATGTAATCTTTGGTATTAGCATAACGGAACTGAATATGTGATGTTAATTTTCTATGGGTCATTCATTACTCAAACTTTCATTTCTTTTAGTAAAAGTGTTTATGAAACTTGAAAAAAAATTTTTTTTTCGTCTTTGGTTTACGATAGTGTTATGCAAATTTGGAATTATATCTCAAAGATATGCCGATGAAAAGCCAAATTAAACTGGTAGCCGGAATTCTCTTTCTGACACCCTTTGGTACTTTTCAATACTACTGGCTTTACTTCAATTAAGTTATTGCCAGATAGAACAAGAAATATTGCAGTATAATGACGACGACTGGCAATCAGATTATTTAACATGGAAATGGCATCCAAATAAAATCTACACAAGTTGTTTTTGTCTTTGTTATGGTAGAGTTAAGCTTTTATTGTTGTATGCGAGCTTGTTGGAAAATGGTATTGGTGTCTACGAGCTTTGTTTTTTTCCCCCTAATCTTTCAGAAGAATTGTCAAGAGAAAATGAAATGGGTTTGTCACGGAAATTACATTGAAATTATAGTTTACGTTGTCAGTATATCTTTCTTTGATTTGAAGTATTTCATAGTTTACTTGATGAAAATAAATTAATTAAAAAAATTAAAAATAATAATAATATAATATCCAGGAAACAAACTCCACTCCATTCTTCATTTGCCGGCGGGATCATTTACAGTCCATATCGGGAATCATTTGCGGTTCCGGATCATTTACGGTCCAATTTGACTATCATTTCTGGTCTGGGGATCATTTGCGTTAGGGGATCATTTGCGGTGCTGTACGTACTCTCTCACGCTATATAAGTTTACACCTAATGGCAGTTTTGCTAATGGCTCTAAAAAAATCCCCAAGCAAATGGATAATATTCTTGGTTTTCACGTGACGTCAGAAAAAACTAAAATTAAAAATTTTAGGTTTTTACCTTTTTCAGGTAAAAGTCATTTTTAAAAAGATATCTGTTGGCATGTCTTCAGCTCGGTAGACCGCTTTGTTGTGAAAATAGAACACGGTTTTTTTCACAATGCGTGACATCGGCATTGTTTCTGAATAACTTGTTACGTGCACGAAAACATCGATTCGGCTTATGTTTTCGAGTGCTGAGTCAGGGGCGTAGCCAGGGGAGGGTTCCAGGGGTTCCGGAACCACCCCTCTCGGGCCAAGGAGCCCCCCCATCCTATTTTCAACTGTGACTGTATTTCAGCAAGAGTGTAATAGACTCTCGATTCCTGAAATTCTTCGTTTTGTTTTATGCTTGCAATAAGTACAGTCAACGTCATTGTGGTATCTATTTGCGTTTCACTTTCATTTTCGGAGACATGAGCAGAGTTGGGATTTTTGTGTAACAGGATGCACGTAAGTAAGTAAGTAAGTAAGTAAGTAAGTAAGTAAGTAAGTAAGTAAGTAAGTAAGTAGGTAAAAAAAATTAAAGGGTTTAATAACAGCGTTTCCACAAAGTGGCTCTTCATCTGTTACTAACTAAGTACATTATAAAATCAATTTAAATATATTAAATATTTACAATTATAAATTTAAAATAGTAAAATAGTAAAAACATTCCAGTATATAATGCAGTAAGAACTTAAACTAATTTAAAATTACTGTAGGCGTGTCTTCGCCCGGTTTCTTAAGTATTTAAATAAACGGGATGTAAAAATATTTAAGTCGTCACAGATTTTCAGTTCCTTTGGTACATTATTAAATAAAAGGGCCGCGGTGTCTTGAAAGGTCCCCTTTTCTAAAGGAACTTGCAGTCTAATACAGTCTGATGAGCGCAGCTCTCTACGTATAGAGACTCGTTGTAAGTCCAGATATGTTGGCCACTGTTTAAAATAGAGTGCTTTAAAGGTCAACTTCAGCAAATTAAAATCCCTTCTTTCTTCCACAGGAAGCCAATTTAGCTTTAAACTTTCTCCAATGTCGTTAACATATCTGCCATAAACAAAACTTGCGGCAGCAAACTCAATTTTTTGAAGGCGCTTCAGCAAATATTGTGGCAGAGGTGAGAAGACAGAGTCACAATAGTCGAGTCTTGATAACACTAGTAATTCTGCAAGTCTCTTTCTAAGGTTGAAGTCTGTAAAGTGTTTCAGCTTACGAAGTGTGTCCAGAAATGCCTGCGAAATTAGTAGACAATCCACTGGTGTTGTTCTAGACATCTAGTTATCTACGAGGCGCACGCTAACAGTAATAATGTCACGGACGATCTCCAGGACATCCGAGACAACATCGAAGACATCTAGATGGTTCGATCTGGCGGTCACAACTGCGGCAAATGTAAGTGTTGTACTTCCCATCCCGCGCCGGACTGATCAGCAGTAGCATCGCGACAATGTACCAGTCCAGACACCATCTGATTACTATAAGAGGGCAGTTGCTAATCCCCTTCTAGACCATCTACAATCAGAGATGAAAACATACTTCAATCCTACTAATGATGCTGTCTTGTCCAGCCTCTTTTATCTTCTTTCTCAGCTAGTAGCCGTTGGAGACAGAAATCCTGACATTGACGCAGCGCTGGAGATTTATGAGGACGACCTTCCTTCTCCTCTTGTGGTTGTTGAGCTCCTGCGATGGAAGAGAAAGTGGTGCAGCACTGAGAATGCCGACCTTCCCACCTGTGCAGTTCAGACACTCGCAGCATGCGATCGAGAGTTCTTTCCTAACATCCTAACATCCACACCTTGATCCGCATTTTGTGCACGTTGCTCATAACGTTCATTCAGTGCACTAAGAAGGTTAAAAACATGCCTGAGGTCGACCATGTCAAGCGAGCGAGAGTCTGGGCTGGCGTTGATGAACATCGATTAATACCGAGACAAATATCAATGAAGTGATAACAGTGTTCGCTCAGCGGCAACCAAGGCGTCTTCTGTTTACGTAGTGTAAACGCCAAAGTCTTGTACGTACGTACGTACAGTGGCACCCCGCTATAACGAAGACCCCGTTATAACGAACAACACTTAAAAGCCCGGCCGAATTACAATAAAATATGTGGAAACAAACCCCGGTATATCGAACCCCGCTACGACGAGTTGATTTTGACGGTTCCACGCCCAATTTACCCGCTAAATGCGACATGATGATACAAATGGTTGATAAGCCAAACACGACTCCTATTGGTCAAGAGTCATGTTGGAGTCCTTCAGACGGACTCCGACATGTCGTCTCCATACTGAACACTATAATTGCCCCCGCAGGGTTTTGGCCCAGAGGCCAAAACCCGAGGAGGCATTATAGTCTCCCCCGCATATACGTATAAAGAATATGTGAAATATTGGTGTAGTATGCGAATCAATCCCGATTTGATGAAAGTAGGCGTGCACGGTGATCTCGGGTAATCGGGTCGGGTTTCGCCATCTGCGAGCGGCATTTCAAGGTCAATATGGCCTGCATTAAGGTTTCAGCGCGATCAAAACAATTTGTTTCGAAATGGCCGAGATGCTCAAAGATCCTGAAGATGTTTTTTGGGAGAAAAACAGCTCAGAGGGTATCGAAGGAAATTCTGAAGTATACCAGAGTTCGAGGTCAGTGTGGGTCAGTTGCAACAATAGCTAAATACCCTTCCCATTGTCAGTTTTACCTTTGGCATCTCGTTTATTTGGATCGCTTATTTTTACTGAGTAATCTTACGGGGCGCAGAGGCCATGTGACCGCTGGGTGAGTGCCAGGGATCCAAATGTAAATGTAAATGTTTTGCGGCGTTTTCGTTGAGGACAAGAAGCTTTACTCTATTTTACATATATGGCGACTGTAAAGCGATACTTCTGTTTAGATCTCGGAAAAAATCCCGACTTCTGTTCTGCTTTCGAGATACGTTTGCTCGTATATCAAGACAAATGGTTTGTTTCAATATCAAACTAGAACATCAGAGTGGTTTGATATTTTTTCCAGAATGCACTTCGTCAGAGTATTAAGTAAAGAATATCATGTGATACAATGACTTGAACGGAATGAGTTAGTTTAGTAGTAACTTAGTTGATTCTTTGGATCATATTCATGGTAAGATGCCTAAGTTACTTTAACAGTAGGAGTGATACAGTTTACAAAAAAGTATAAAATTTTAGTTCATACAATGACGTTCAATATTATTGTTTTCAATCAGCAGAAATAAAAGAAAGGGGGGGCAACTTTAGTGATAGCTATTACTAGTTAGTATATACACACTCAGTGATCTTGGTGTTTTAAGCAATCTGATTGGTTCGCTATCTCTGGCTAATGAGCATTATTCACCCCCTACCGAGTGAATAATGCGTAAGCCAAACAAAAATAAAGCATACTTTTGAATAAAGCATACTTTTGAATAAAGCATACTTTTGATTCACACTGATTTGAACGGTGTTTAAGGACCATTATTCTAGACCGTCACGAGTTTTTTTCGAAGATTAACTATAGATTTTCCATGTTCAAAGATTCTGTAAATAGTTTCGCGAATTCGCGCATGTTTTGTACAGCTTGCACGTTTTCCACGCATGAATTGAGAGGTCAATTAAATAGATTTTTAATGGTTTCCTTCTGATATGTTGTCGAGATCACTTCCTGTACATGTGTATATACTAAAACAATTATTCTTCTCAATCTCGGTGAATAGTGGCAGAATATTTACCTCGCCGCTTCGCGGCTCAGTAAATATTCTGCCACTATTCACCTCGATTTCAAAGAATAATTGTTAATTATTAGTAATACCTTTCGCCGAATAACTCGAGTTCGGAATATCGCACATCGCCGAAACTTTGGCACTTTGTTTATCTGTTACTCTTCTACTATATTTCAATTTCTTGACTCAATTTATTGAATCGTAAGCGATTTTACTATTCACTTGCGTGATAATTAAGCTTACTTGCGTGACGTGAAAACCACCAATTGCTGGTTTTCAGTGTGGTGCCATTCAAAATAGATCAAAATAGCAATAAAAGCCCTGCAATAGATAAAGTCAAGAATATGCGAAAAAGAAAGAAGGTAAATATGCAAAGACTCTCGCTAAGATTTACGTCACATCAGTTTTTCTTAAGCGAAATATGCGGAAAATTTTTTTACCCAAATTTATTGAGATTTGTATTGAGACTCCATGCTGGTGCCCATCCAGATGGGCACCAACATGGCGGTAGGAAATCGACAAAAAAAAAAAATTGTCCTGAGTTTCGCTACAAAAACTTGAATTTATCCTCGAGGAACTCAAAAACATTAAAATGATGCTTTTTTAACACATCAACTGTTCAGATAGCCAAATTTCCTGAAATAAGTTACTTTTTTAACCAACGTGACAGCTCTCTCGCCCATCAAATAAATGCCACGTCACGCAAAAGCTCTGAAACTCAAGCGTAGTCTATCACAAAACCAAGGACTCATTCGAAACGAACATTTATACGAATAATAGTTTTAAGCTGCTCTTATATATCATGAAATCTCAGGAGGATCAATAGTCTTGTAGTTTCAGTTTAAGTGACGTCATTATTTATTTAAGACCTGAACAAATTTAATCCTTCGTATACATAATTACTTTTTCTCTCTCTTCTCGACAGTTAGTGAAACAGAAATCAAAAGGTAAATTTTATTCTTCTTGAGTAAAAACCCATCAGCAGGCTTCGGTAGAGCGACCCACACACAGTACGTGCCGAGAAATCCGAAAAGTAGAAATATAGCAGCTGCAACTGATGTAAATTAATAGCGATTAGTTTTTGTCGATGGTAGCTTGGTTTTCCAACGTGAAAAGCTAGTGACATGGTTACTTTAAAGCAGTTATCTACGTTTTTCGCATCTGCGAAGTTTATTGTGTAGTTTGAGTGGCTGTTTTAATTCCTTCACATTTACCTCGTCATATTTTTATTTCAGCTCAAGAAAGCAAGCTAAGCTAGCCAGCAAGGCTCAGAGGTTTTAGTTAAGTCGCTAATGGATTAAACTGCAAAGGGTATAGGACGTGCGTTGCAGTTCGTGACATCTTAGCAGTCCTTCGAAACTGAACTATATCTCAGCAATAGAATAGTCAATGAAATCTTCAAATAGAAAGAAACACGCCATTAGCCCACCGTCATAACTCTTCCACTTAGAATTGTATTTTCCTTTTTAGCATGAATATTGCTTATTAGTGTCATGCTACGACTTACAAATATGATTTTAACTTGAAAAGTTTCTTCCTGAAATAATCTTAAAATTTAGATTAAATTAACAATTATGAATTAAAATTAAAAATTCCCGGAAATTCTCTAAGTTGTATTTATCTCTAGGTTCGACAGTTTGTCAGCTATTTTGTGTTTGTCTTTGACATATGTTTCCGACGATCGGGACAACTCAACAAGCTTAAATTTAAAAAAAATACGAAGAAACAAAGAAATTGTAAAAAAAAAATACTGGGCAATTTACCAATATTCGAACACAAGTCATAATCAGTAAAGGAAAAGGAGTCAGTGTTAGACGTCATAATATAGTTCAGCTTGAACCATAGAAGTTTCACTAACCATTTTGTCCAATATTTGGGGCCCTACCAAACGACTTAGAAGAAGTTACCTGTATTGGATCTACACTGAATTGTGCTGCGTTACTTGCTGTCTGTATTTTTATAATTTGGGCCAGTTTTAATTCAACGACCCATGGATAACACAACACTGCGGACCAACAAGTCGACAACAACGAGTGGTTCATTTTGGAGTTTGAACAGCACGAAAATTCTAGACGAATACAGCTGCAAACCGTTCGGAAGCGACACCAGTGTATGCAAAGAAGTTAAAATATTCTTTTACTGTGTCCTGCTGCTGTTTTCAGTCCTTGGAAACTCCTTGCTCATTGCTATCATTAAGAAGAGTAAGCGAATGAAAACCATCACCAATTATCTCCTCGCCAATATGGCAGTTTCAGATATTCTAATAACAGTGTTGGCTGTACCCAGGCAGATAACAGAAATATTGCTTGGTCCTCGCAGATGGCTAATGGACGGGATGTTGGGTTCAGTTCTCTGTAAAAGTGTTCACTTTTTCCAAGACATAACAATTGGCGTCTCAATTCTGAGTCTTTTAGCTATAGCTATTGACAGGTATAGAGGAATCGTGTTCCCTCTGCGAAAGCCGTTCAGGAAGCCGGTAAAACTCTGCAAGATCATCATGCCGGCAATATGGCTCATATCGATGAGTCTGCAAGCAATTTACTTCTACATTTTTAGGATAGTGACGGTTGATAATAAAACGTACTGTGTAATAAACTGGGCTCCCAAATTTGATCAAAAGAAATCTCAGGAGGGGCATTTTATTGTAATATTTGTCTGTCTGGTCGGTATCCCAGCATGTGTAGTTACATTTCTATATTCTGCCGTTATTCTGAATTTGAAGAGAAGTAGGCATACGCGAGGCAAGTTCTCTTCACAGTCCATGATGTCGGAGAGATTAAGAGAAGACCAGAAAGTGGTAAGAATGATCATTGCAATACTCGTGGCTTTCATCGTCTGTGTAATGCCCATCAACGTTTACGCCATTCTGTTTTACTTCGTGTGGGATTGGAAAATTCCTTGCGGTATGGAGAACTTTGGATTTTCTGCGTTTTTGATTTTGTACTCCAACGCGTCGATAAATCCATGTATTTATTTTACCTTGAATGCTAAGTACCGCCAAGGTTTGGTAAACATTTTAAGGGCCTTTCCTCTTTTCAGGAAGAAGGCGGCAAAATCAACAGAAAATTAGTATTAGTGCTACTGGAAAACTCAGCTGGCTTAGCAATCAGTCTTGTTATGAGATTATGAAGAAAGCTGTCATCGCTTCAAACTTTTGTATAAGAAGTGCAGATGATTTAAATTTTCGTTCTAGAAAACTCCGAATTTGGAACATATTTACATCGCCGGATGCCAGAAGGAAGACTAGTGCTCGAGACCTGTAACTGAGACATGTAACATAGGCAATGCTTACTTGTTATTTATTATATGGAGTAAAGTGTTTTACTCGGAACTAAACCACTTGTAGATTCCATACGCCACTTCATCAGGGACCCGAGTGGCGTATTTTCCGTATGTCACCTTTGTGAGTGTCGTATCAATCAATGACGTCATGATTCCCGCCTTTTGCTTTTGTTGAATTGGTTTCTCCATATAGTAAAAAGAACATTACACGTTGGCTCGAAGATATGAATTTTATAATTTTCTCGCCACCGTGTAATATCCTCTATGTATCACACAAGGAATATTCTACTGTATCGTTCTTAATTAAAAATGCAGTTCTTAAACTGTGATATAAATGTCACAAATTTTCTGCTGCTGACTCCTTGCCTCTTTGTTTTTGAATATTGTTATGCAAATTTGGAATTATACCTGAAAGATATGCTTAGAAAAAACCAATTTAAACTGGTAATTAAAATTCTCCTTCTGACACCCTTTGGTGTTTTTCGATATTCTTGGCATTATTTTAATCAAGTTACTCCAGGTGGAACCGGCAATATTGAAGTAAAGTCTAATGGTCAGACATGTTCTGTTTTTTTTCGTAGAAAGAAGATATGATTGAGAGTTAAAGTTTTGCCAGTTTAAGTCGTTTTGTTATTAGTATCAACTGGAAACCCGGGTGAGGTCTTGGCGTAACTTTGCTGGGAATTGTATACATAAAGTACCAGCCAAAAACAAGGTTTTCATCGTGAAATATTAAGTCAGTTTTTCTTCATTACCTTCACGGTCTTCTCCTAAAGTCAAAAGTTACGTAATGCTTAATGAGTGCATTTTACGGTTTTTCTTTGATGTGTTTTATTTTGCTGTCAGTTTTTTAGAATTCAAGCCCCTACTGAGCCGGATACAATATAAATGAGCTTTTCCTTTTTCAGATAGCGGTAATTCTAGTATGACGTGTGAGAAATAAAATAGGCACCCGGTGAGAAAAAGGAAATAAATAGAATAGAAGATGCTATTAAATACAATACTTGAGAAGAAACCCCTGGCTTTTCGAAAAAAATAGGGAACCCAAGCATACCATTTGACTTGAAAATTCTGCTCGATGGAACACGCAACAATACTGACAAATAACTGAAATGAATACTTTTACATAAATAACCAGAAGAAAATTTTTATTGCCATGTAACAAACAGAGAATTCCGTGCCAATGTCCTTCAGTAGATTGTCATGTGCGAAGTGTGGTATGGCTAAAACTAGTTGACAAATTTGGGCGATTTCACCCTGGCTTCATATAAATGATTATTTATTTTACAAAGCGGATGCACAATCTGTCATTAGGTGTAAAGCACGGTGGAATGTTTTCACGATGATAACATTTATAACTTAGCAGCTCATGAGTAAAAAAAGAAAACAAACTAAAAGATAAAGAAAATAAATAGTTATGATTATTTTAAAACAGCCACGCGTATTGATCCTTGTGCTGGAGTTTTATTCAATGGGTTTTGAAGCACTTTGACTCACTGTTGTTCATTCATGACATCTTAGAAATCCTACGTTTGTCATTAAAATGTTATCTTAAGAATTAGAATAATCAATTCGTTCTTCAAATGAAAAGAAAAACGTCATTGTTATACCTCCCAACTCAAATACGTTCTCCGATTGGCGGAGAACGCGTCACGTGCCGTGCGTTAAATCTCTCTAACTCCCTAGGGCGAATAAAACTCACCAACTCCTTAGGGAAACAACAACTTCAACTTTGGACTCGCAAGTGATGACGTTGTGCACCTTGAAACCACGGGAAATTTGTGTTTCAGTCGTCGACCTGATGTTAACTGAAGTAGGACGTTTCTCATAAGAGATGGCATTCATTATTCAAGAAAAGGAATTTATAGTCGGAAAAAAACATCATGCAGATTAACAAAAGGGAAAATATGAAGGTTTTGTGTCTGCAAGCTTTTGGTTTGGCGCTAAAATGGGTTGCCCACGGTCGTCAACTCGCTCGTCGATCGCCGTCGTCAGGTAGGAAAGTATTTGTGTAGTTTACAACAAAATAATTATGCTGTTCCTGATCAAACCAAACTCAAAATGCTTGAGTTAAGCATTAGAAGACCAGTCATGTCCAATACACTCAAAGTGTGTCGAGTCGTCTCTATGTATAGACAAGTCGTCTTGGCAAAAGTCATGTCGTGAAATTCATGAATTCATCCTTACCGGAAGTTGACAAACCCTACAGGAAGTCTGACTACAGTCACCGGAAATGGTAATACTGCGTGAATGGGGGGTAGAAATGTCGTCGAGTCGTCACGACTCGACACGAGTTGACACGACTCGTTACTGCTAGAAGTCGACTCGACTTTATGGCTGGAAACGCGCTTGCAGACAAAAGAAATAAAACAAGAAGCTATGCAATGTATACCTCGTTCTGTAAACTTGTGCAGACGAGTGATACGTTTTAACGAAACGCGAGTGTAGGAAACAAAACTGTGCATCCAAACAAAAAGCCATGCAATGTATACTTCGTTCTGTAAACTTGCACTCGTGCAGACAAGGGATACGTTTTGAATAAACGCGTGTGCAGGAAACAAAACTGTGCATCCAAAGAAAGAAGCCATGCAATGTATACTTCGTTCTTAAACGTCTGCAGACGAGTGATACCTTTTAAGAAGCGAAACACCCGCTTCAACAAATCAAACCACGAACGCACAACAACGAAAAGCGTGTGCAGACAAAATTAATTTTTAAACTACGCATGCAAATAAAACATGATCGGAACCCACGCACGCAATGTTTACTTCGTTCTATAAACTTCTTCAGACAAGTTATTACTGTATACGTTTTAGCAGCGAAACGCGTGTGCAAGGAACGAAGCTAAGGATCCAATCGAGACAAGAAGCCATGCAATATATAATTCGTTCTTTAACTTTTGCAGAAGAGAGATCCTTCTTTTTTTAAGGAAAACACCCGTATAAACAAATCGCATCACATACACGTATACGCATACAATGAAACGCGCTTGCAGACTAAATTAAATAGGCATGCAAGGAAAGCCAGAATCCGCGCACGCAATGTTTATTTCATTGTACAAACGTCTGGAGAAGTGGAGGCGAATGAAACCACACAAACATACACTTCAGTCGTTGTAATAGTGTTTGTTCAGACAAGTTATATTTATTTACCAGCGAATATCCGCGTTTCACCGAGCCTCAGCGGCTATTTGTCAAGTATTATTATCATTCATAACATAATCATAAAACTCGTTCCAAATGTGCTAATTTATTCCCTTTTAGCTTGTTGTCACGAATTAGGGGCACTTACATTCCGCGTACATTTTTATTTTTGCTCATGTGGTTTGGTTCTTATGTAATTCGTGTTATTCCGTTCTAGCTTATTTACGCTGGTTGACCGTCGCGCGTTATTTTAATCTCGATTACCGATTATTCCCAGTCTCTTTCTTTCATTATCAACTAGCGACCTCGCCTTCACGGTCCTTCATGATATATTTGCATTCAGTTTAATAGTGCACATGACAACGTTCTTTGACAGATTTCTTTAGGGCATGGCTGACTTTTTAGAAGGTCGTATGTGTTTATTTCGTTTTTTATCTGTTATTCATTTCGTTGACACGAGTATTTTAAAGTTATGTCCTTTTATAAACTTTTTGGGTTTGCTTGCCGTATAATCACTTCTTAACATACTGATTGTGTGACAATAGACTAAACACAACAATTATCACACCTACTTTGAACAATAAACTCGACAAATTTTGGTTAATTAGAGCGCACCTTTCAAAGAGTTATTACCCATGTAAACGCTTTTATCCATTTCACGGATTAGACAGTTTTGTTTCGTTCACGGACATTTGAATGACAGTCGCGTATTTTGCGGGAAAGGCGGTGAGAAATTTAGAAAACACTTTTATACTAATTCGCACTTTGTAGACTTGACTATTCCAAAACTTGAGTAGTGTCAACTCGTGGCCACTCGAAACGACTTGACGACACCTTACAAACCCCCTCCACAACCACTACAAGTAGATTCATTCCAAGTATATCGCTCTGTCGACTCGACTGTTCCTAAAGTCAAGTCGTGTCGACTCGTAACGACTTGACACGACTTGACGACATTTTATACACCCCCTCCACAATCACTTCAAGAACTTTTATATTAAGTCTGACTCTGTCGACTCGACTGTTCGTAAAATCAAGTCGTGTCGACTCGTAACGACTCGACACGACTTGACGACATTTTATGCACCCCCACCACAACGACTTCAAGCACTTTTATACTAAGTCTCACTCTGTCGACCTGACCGTTCGTTATAAGTCAAGTTGTGCCGACTCGTAACGACTCGACACGACTTGACGACATTTTATGCACCCCACCACAGCCAATTCAAGCACTTTTATACTAAGTCTCACTCTGTCGACTCGACTGTTCGTTTAGTCAAGTGGTGTCGACTCGTAACGACTCGACACGACTGACGACATTTTATGCACCCCACCACAGCCACTTCAAGCACTTTTATACTAAGTCTCACTCTGTCGACTCGACTGTTCGTAAAATCAAGTCGTGTCGACTCGTAACGACTCGACACGACTTGACGACATTTTATGCACCCCACCACAGCCACTTCAAGCACTTTTATACTAAGTCTCACTCTGTCGACTCGACTGTTCGTTTAGTCAAGTGGTGTCGACTCGTAACGACTCGACACGACTTGACGACATTTTATGCACCCCACCACAGCCACTTCAAGCACTTTTATACTAAGTCTCACTCTGTCGACTCGACTGTTCGTTTAGTCAAGTGGTGTCGACTCGTAACGACTCGACACGACTTGACGACATTTTATGCATCCCCACCACAACCATTTCAAGCACTTTTATACTAAGTCTCACTCGACTCGACAATTCCAAATGTCGAGTCGTGTCGACTCGTAACGACTGGTAACTTGTGAACTTAACTTCCTGTAGAACCAGCAATTACTCCTTCAACTTCCGGTAAGTTAAGTCACTACAAAGTTACATGTAGCTTCCGGTAAGACGAGTCGACAACAAAGTTACACGACTCGACTCACTTTGGGTGTATTGGACAAACCTCTAGAAGACGCCAAAGCAACTTTAGTACTAGACTGTCTATATTTTTTGTCAGCTGCGAAGAAAAAGACTGTTATCGTGATTTTTCGATAGGACAGGTTAGTTGTGGCAGCCGCTCAATTTTGCGAGTGCAGCCAGTGTATGAACATTGAAGGTCTAGGGGAAACAAAACTCACTAGTGGGCCCATTATTTAAACGAAGTTTAGACAACGTTTATGAAGGTCATCGTCTAACCCACGTTTAAGCCACGAGTACCGATTATCTAACCGTTGTTTTACCATAACAGTGTTTAGACAGTGTCTAATCACCGACTAAGGAACAATAGTAAGTTAGACCTGGTGAAAGATAGGTTTAAACGCTGTTTAACGATATTTTCATGGCCAACCATTATGAATAAGGTGGACCTCTGCGCTACAGACAGTTAAAAAAACAAACTATTTTATACATATACATACATACATACATTTTATTTTGCTTTCAAATTTAAAATTAAACATTAAACATGCCGCGGATAGCATAAGCTAGTCTAGGCGGGTCATGTTAACAAAAATAATTAATAAACCACTAGGTATAGCTAAATACAACTAAAAGCAACAAGAGGACTAAAGAGACAAAAATTGACAACAGTAACTAAGGACCACTAATAAACTAACGGAATTACAAATAATAATTAAAACAATTACAACAGGACCACTAATAAAGTAATGCAATTACAAGTAATAATTAAGAACAATTATAACAAGACCACTAATAAACTAAGGGAATCACAAATGGTAATTTACAATAGTTACGACGAGAGACCAGAGATGCACGAAAATGATACATGCTAAGAGGAAAATAAATTCAGCTTTACTTTACTTTACTTTTACTTCAATCGATGTACTATACATGTTCGACAAATTCAGCACCTTAGGGATAGATTTAATTCAAAATAGCAGTACAACGACAAGGACTTTCGATTGCGTTTTCCCCGAGAAAGGACCTTATAAAAATTTTGGATAAAGAACTTCAACATCAAACAAGGAGAGATCTGCCGCTTCTACTAATGCAGAAAGAGAATGCAAGAGAGTTACTGCCGATTTATTTTGTGTTTCTATATTTGCTGCATGCACAGTCATTCACAACTGAGGTTTTAAGGGTTATTGCAAAACCTGGCTGATATAAGAGAAAGTTTTATGATGTTGCACACTTTTCACTTCACATTTCACTTTTCATGACATTGTCCACTTTTTACGACTATGTAAGTCATGGTCCTTTTTCAACTGGAGTTTCGCCGCCTCCAGCTTCCTTGAAGCTGACTGTGGTCGCGCTTGATACTGTTAGGTTTCCGGGAGTTAAATAGGTTAAAATTTCCACCTATGCCTTTGCCTTTTTCCCAACGTTTTCCTGTCATATATAGCCTTTGCTTTCCACTTCAGGAAAGTCTCTACCCAATTCGGCAAATAAAAGTTTTCCTTGTTCGCTGAAATTTGTTTGACTTGTTTTAGAAGCCATGTTGCAGATAAATAATGGAAATTGGCATACGAATTAACTCCGCAAACGATGCATTTCCGTGTGAGACATGGTTTAGCCATTGACTCGAGAAAACACGGCTCAGTCGCGTTTCAATAATCAATTTTAAACATCGTTTAGCCGCTGTTTATCGAGACAACGTGTAAACCGCAGCTCAGCCCTAAGCAATGGTTAACATAGACTTCGTTTAAATAGTCGGCCCACTGTTTCCCTAGTGGCCAGTC